>JBBCBC010000009.1:29169472-29398347 GCA_037126765.1 Stenogyne calaminthoides | reverse complement strand
TGAGTGAATCGGTTTGAAATTTGTCTTGACTTCTTGTCATGCGAAAATGAATCGATTATTAGCTATCGGTTTAAGCCGATGTGTCGGAAGCAAAGTTTTAGTGTGAAAAAACGGTTTGATACATCCAGTTCAAGTTAATCTTTTGTCGGTTGGTAGCGTGTCAAGGATTTGATCGGTCCGGAAGCTTGGTGCTAACTGATCTCAACTTGGAATATATGTATCTTGGCTTTAAAGGTTGTATGCGATTGTGTAAGCGATTGATCAAAAGCGGTAAAGAGCACAAAGATTTATAGTGGATTCGGACAAACCGGTCCTCGTCCCTCTTCCTATCACAAGGGGCACCTACTTAACCAAGCTGGACTTTTTTTTTTATGTAAGTCAACCTGGTTACACCAACTAGATGTTTAAGGTTCCGCTCAGCCGTCCCGGAGATCAGGCCCAGAAACCTGATGCAGTCTTGCTAAACAACAACTAACTTGGGGGGTTTGGGTAAGATTGTTTTGTTCTAACTATGAAATCTTTTCTTGCGATATAGCTGACCTATGACTAGATGAAAAGATTTATATCGCCTTTAGAAACCTTATGGGATGAACAACGTAAAGAAATTAATCTTGTTATTACCGTGTTCTTGTGCGGAAGGTGATATTAGCTTGAGCTTCTTGATTGTTCGGCGTTTAGTTGTATTCACTCCTAAGTGTAATCCATATATATAGACCTTGAAATCAGAGCACGTTGGAAGCGATTTGAATTTGGGCTATATTTAGTAGACTGCGGGCTTGATGTGGCCCGAGCCGAAGGCAGCGTAGCCATGATAATTTATATTTTATGGCAGATTCTGAAGGTAGCATCAAATCCATAATTGCAGCTCGATCCTCTACGTGTCTTGTTGTATTGGATAAGCAGACTCACTTTTTGATGTTGTTAACGACTAAACAGCGTTAACTGCTTATTCGGTCGTGACGTATGATTAGGTAGAAAGCATCGAATTTCACAGTGAAATTTGGTCGTCTGGCTTGATCGGTCTACTGATAGAGTCTTAGTCTTGGGGTTGACTTAGCTTCAACTGGCAGACTCGTTGATGTAGGTCTTAGATGCGATCTTGAGTATTGAGTTTGATCTTTATGAAACTGCGTGAGATATCGGCCGGTCGGAGGCAGTCAAGATCTTCTATTCTTGTCTTGCATTAAACTGTCGGATGTCCTTTGAGTCTTGGTCCGGCCTATACATATTGAGTTTCCCTTGATATGTGACCTACTCCTATTTAAATGAGTTGTTCTATACAATCATTATCAACTGGTCTCCTATAAGCTGAATTAATATAAACTTGTCGGTCGGTACTTAGTCATTGGTCCTAATACATGTGTTTTTTGGAACTTTCATCAAAACTATAAATTCCCAACAATTTCCCTTTTTGATGAAACGAAAACACTGAAACGAAATCTGAGTTGATAAAAAATAGAAACGATTAAGGCGTATATCGAAGACAATGAGACTTTGTCTTAGGATCGAGAAAATAAACTTTTCTCATTAATAAATGTTGATTACATGTTACATCGGAAAAGTTTGTAAATAAACGATTGATCCTGAAGGTAGTCTTACGATTCTTCACTCTTAGGCTTATATCATACGAAAATCTCTTTGGATCTTGAGGTGCGTTGAAAATCGATAAAGTTTTCCATTTGACATCCTCGATCTGTGAGGGATCGAGTTATGTCTGCGTTCTGTGAGGATGTCGAAATAGAATCTTTGAAATGCGATCTGTCAAATGAGCCATACATATGTGATAATCCATCGGATCGTACTCTTTGGCGAGATATTTTACATTGATAAGTTTGGCCTCATTTCCGAATCTTGAAAATACGGATATTTATTTCTAACCCGAGTTGAAATTCATCGCCAGGAGATTCTTCTTGTGGAACAAAGATTAAGAACAAAAGGCATCCAGAAGCCATTCATCTGATCTTGTTGCATTCGCCGAATTCTTGCTTTATCTTGTAATGATTTTGGGATGATCTCCAACTCTTCTTTGGCGGCTTAGGTTACGATGCGGATTTTCCGGCCCTTCCTTTCTTAAGCTCTCGTCAAAATCGAATTTCTTGATTTTTACGCCTACGCCATTTTACCGCCCTTCTTTCTTCTTGGCTTTTTGGGCTTCTTCGGTTATCTTGCTCTTTAGACATCTTTTGTGATCCAGGGATTTGTGATGTCCACTTTGTTATGTCGGTTGGTTTCTCAATCTGTCCTTCCCCACTTTTGGTTTGATCAAAAGGTAGTGAGGTGTAAGGGTCAGAGAACCAAAGTTATTTGCGATACCGCCCTATTGAGATACGCAGCAGTTATGCCTTGAGTTTGGCGATTGGGTGGGAATCGCGACGATATTTCAGGTCTTGGCCAATTCATGGTAGTAGAAGTGTTTTTCATCGGTTTGTCAAAGTTTCTCTTACATCAATTCTAGCTTGTCGGTGAGCATCGGAAAAAAGACATTTGTTGATCACTTTGATTTGGCATCAGCGTTGCTGTAATCCCCATACATTCATAGTATTATATAAAATAAAGCTTTTTTTAATCGAAAGATCTCTCCCAGTGAGATGTCATAACCACTTCTCTTATAGCGAGGATGGGCGACCCGATTCACGGATATAACTTCATCAATTTCTCTTTTCGATTAGCATTACGATCCAATTTTGATTATGATCTTTGTTGATCTGGACTCGAAGTGTCTGTCGAGATCGGTTGATGAGATGTAGGTTCTGGTTGTCTTGAGTTAATTTGTCCAGTTTGACTGTGACGGTGCCTGGATTCCATCGAATTAAGCTTTACAGTTCATGGTAGTCACGGTTGAGTTCGTAGGCGAGGTGGAAGAATAGGAGACATGCTTTCAGCTGACCGTTAGTCACGAGTGGTGAATCGGCTCGGAAGCAGGAGAAAGGAGATCGATCGAGCATCTTCTTCGCTAGAATGATCTGGCGAGCTCGACGAGCACCGCGTCGATTTTTTACTGATTTTTGTGTTACCTTGATAGTCTGCTCCATTTCATCTGAATAATTACTTTTTATTTGATCTGATCTTTCATTTTATATTCTTTGACTTCCATTTGTGGATCTTGGGCTGAATCACCGATACCATAATTGTGCAGCCGATATGTCGAACAACAATCGTATTCCTCTTGAGCATTGGCACATTAAAACTGACGTATGATGTTTGTCGGCCTCTCTGAAGAAACTCTTTTACGTCGGCTCATCTTCGTTCTCCTGTAATGGCGAGATCCGTCCTTTGGTAGGTGAGCAGACGGGTTATATCATCGTGCGTCGGTCTGATTTGCTTCTCGTTGGTATCGAGAAGCGGTTCATTTTCGGGCGTCCGTATTATCCACTCTTAATTTCCTTGGGAATTCTAGTGCCCATCTTGCATCCTTTGGATTGCGATTGGTATAAGAACTTCTCCAAAGGCGCAACTTTTAGCGAATTTGCTTTCTGCGACCTCCATGGATTCGGATCTGAGTGATATTGAGCTATGCGAACTTATCATCCACAATCTTTGTTTTGATTCAAGATAATTGCACATTATCTTTTCCTATTCGTGGGTGGCCCATCTACAAGCAGTGGACCCGATTAAAATTGTGCGTATATATATGCTAACATCACAATATCTGAACCAAGAACAATAAAAGCATAACACGGGATAAAAAATATTTAAGATCAATGGATTTTAAAAAAAAATATCAAATAAACATAAATTGCAGTTCTGTTTTGATGGGATTTTTGAAACTTAGGAAAAAACACTTTGAATCGAGAGAAGTATCTGGAGTTTTATAATAATTCGCAAGTTTGTGAAATGGAAAACTCGGGTATGGTTTGATGATTTTATAAAGACGAGGAGGGAAAAAAGAAGACAAGATTTGGAAGATCAACGGATTTGAAAAGATTAAACGCTCGTATTAAGCGGTTTTGATCGTGGGGTTTGAAAAAGCACGCACGTAAAACCTTTTGGATTTAAAAAGTACATTTTAGTAGCGCTTAATACATGTTCATAATCAAGTTAAATGATTTGCGGGGAATACGTCACAAGGATAATGGGTGCAGTAAAATGATAATATGGAGATAAGATCAGATAAACAAGAGAAAAGAAAAATGATTCGGTTGATGATATTGTGTCGATCAATACCATAATCATGTTGATTTCACTTGTTGATCTTAGTATTCTCGCCAAGCCTTAAAATTTCTAACCGATCCTTTTTAAGCGATCTTAACCCTTGATCCGATTTGTTGTTGTTTCAGCTCAACCGATCTTCCTTGAATCGCCCGATTTCTTCTCGATCCTCCTTGATCACGAAGTTCCCTTCCAACCGATATTTATTTTTCCATAGACTGATGTATCCGACGTTTTGGAGTTTCAAGCCAGTCTCCTCCCCAATCGATCACCAGATAATGATTTTAGTCGACCTAATCGATTCTTAATGATCAAGCCAATTCTTAGGATAAGTGTTGCCGTCAAAACTTAGTCTAGAATAGTAGCTTCTATTCCTAAGTTGGCTTAAATTTGACATGCGTAATTATCGCCCTCAATCTTTCGATATGTCAATCAAATTTATCTAATTATCGGTCGTGATTCTGCGCTGTCCTTTTGGTCGATTTCTCCTAAAAGGTTTTGAGAACTCGAATTTGCATTTGCACCCTTCGCTTGGTCTCTATAAATTGACCAATTGTTTTTTAATAAATATAACCCAATCACCATACTTATCTTCTTCAGAGAATCACATGTATCCCGTGACCCCTTATTTGGGTTAAACTTTTCACAAACACTTTTACCCTTTTTTTCAATGATTTATTCAAATCATCCCCCGTAGGTCCCTTTATCTTTGTCTTAAATGCCATCAAAAGATTTCGCTGATTCGTCGCTGACTTCTACCACCGAGAGGCGGCAGCTTCTTGCTCATAAGCGAAGAAGACATTTTCTCTAACCGTATACCAGGTCATCGAGACCGAATCCGGACTTCGACTACGAAAATGAACATGAGTTTGATATTCGGTGATCGCCGGACAACGGTGATGCAGATATACTCACCATTTAAATTTGGAGAGCCAGCTGACTCTTTCTTGGGGCTTTCGGCTTAAAAATCCCTATCAACGGCCGCTCTCGCTCCACCTGTTTTTAGCCCGGCGATCGGCTTAGATTATTTTAAAGCCTCTCTCACCCTTGTTAAGTGGGGGAAAAATGAGACATCAGATTTAAAATCTCTCTCTCTCCACCTTCCAGGGTTTAGGATGAAGTTTAGTGTTAGGTTTTCGGGTTTAGGGTTTAGGGTTTATGCTCTTCGACCTCGTATCCCTCTTGTACTTAGATTTGTAATGTAACGACCTTGGTCTTCCTTTATGAAAATTTCTGTTATTTCATTGTTGTGTAAAAAATTCGCATATCATATGCGATTTTAAGCTTTAATCTTGTAAAAATCTTGTTGAATTTCCAGCTTAATCGACTTACAAAGTATAACGAACAGTATTTAATCAGATAATCCTTTACTTGATCGATTCATTGTCTGATAAACTTTACATCGTCGGTACCTTCTCATATCGAGTTCCTTAGTGATCTTGATTGAATACCAAAATTCAATGATTTCTCTTGGGCGATTAGTTTCTTAACGGTGGTTACGAGAATCATTCCGTAAACATTTTAGGTCGCGTTTGCTCCAAGATCGAAGCCCTAACTCATTGCCTTAATTCTACGAATCTGATCTCGGCTAGTGGCTTGGATTAGAATATCAGCTTTACGTATGTCGATATGAATCTTTGCATTCGATATTCGCCTTTAACATGATGTATAAATGGTGCTGACATCCACATGCTTGCATCTTGTATGGGCAAAATTACAATTGATTGCAATAACACTATTCTTGTCACAGAAGAAAATAGGTACATTCTTGAGTTTCAATGTTATAATCCCTCATTTCTTGACTAATGAGGCCGATTGGGAACAACGACTTCTAGGCCATATATTACCTTGTTAGTAGATGTTTATTTGATATGCCTTCTTTGAAAACCACGGTCGGTTTACTTCCTAGAAGCCGACAAGTTCTGAGGTGGATTTTTACTGTCCAATCTTGCAACCTCATGTCAATCGAGAATACCAGCTAGCTCTACAGATTATCATCACGATAGATGCAAATAAATAGGGTTCTTTGTCCCTTGGATACTTAGAATAAACAGCTGCTTCCTGGGTGACTTATCATTGGATTTACGAAATCGCACATACTCTTCTTGAAGGTTATATATCACAGTCTGCTTTGGCGATCGGTATAGTAGAAGATCGATAAGGCCTATATTCGTACGATTTGTTTCGACCGTATAAATGGATCCATCTTGAATCCGGTCATCGCAAGATTTTGGCTTCTTACAATTTTGAACTCAAACTTAACCAATAAATTCCTAGTGTACTTTGCTTGAGATGAATATCCGCCACGTACTTTGCTTTGTGAAGACCAGTAATTAATGTCATCATGGACATCTCAATTTCCTTGTCGAGTTCTTGAATCTTTCCATGACTTTTGTTTAGGAATCAAGAAATGATGTAGATCACGTAAATCGAACCGTAAAGAATATAACACCATCTTCTATTAAGATAAGGTTACGTCGCATTCCTTTTAGTGAACCCACTTCGATCAGAAGAGTGTATCATGCAAACTCGAGAACTGTTAGAACCCGTAGAAGCTTTTTCTTAGGCGGTACACTGGCGTTTAAAGCACAGAGGTTGTTCGACGCATAAACTTCCTCTGCTAATTGCCCGTTTAAGAAAAGCACTCTTCGTCCATCGATACAGTGAACCCTCGTAGGGCGTATGCGAAGCTTGACCCGAATGAAAGCTTCTAGGCGGCTTGGCGGTGCAAAGGTCTCATCATAATCAATTCCTTCGATTGAATGCCCTTAGCAACCAGGTCTTGCCTTATTCTGGTGATGGCGTTTTTCTCATCTCTCTTGTTCTTGAATACCCGCCGTGCGATAGCGTCTTGATGACTTGAGTACGTCACTAGTTCCCCGAGCTTGATTTCTCGGCTATTTCGGCTCCTCTTGCATGGCTAGAATCGACTTCGCGTCTTGTAGAGCTTCCTCTATTGTATTTGGTTCCTTCATAGGCAGATACTTGACAATACATGGCACTTTCCTGTCGATGTCGTTTTAACTTTATAGGATGGGTCTCGATATCGATTGATTGGCTGGTTATCCGAATGTACGATTACGGAGATTTAGCGTCGATTTAGAGGGAACATCGTCCGTTACGATAAGATTTCTGTTCTCTTGGCGATTGGGGGTAGTGCGGAGGTTATGATTCACTTGATAAGAACAAGTCTCGGCTGATGTTGGACTCGTCATGTCGATAATACTGTTAGGTAGGAACTTGAGATGTTCCCGCAGGCGAGATAGTTGATTGATCTTTATCTCGGTATGTCGGCTTCTTCACCGACAGTTTTTTAGTACCTAGGATCACGAATGATCTGGTGAATCGACTAGATCTGGAATATTATCTTATTCACGGTTTACGATTCTTTTTCCTTGATCATTAGGTGATCCCATTTTCCGGTATCGGTACTTGTTGATCGGTACACATCTTATTCTTTCCCGATTTCTCTTGTTAGGAAGATGCTTCATCAAAAGACTACATGGGGTGTTTTTCCTAGTAGGGTTAGATGCATTTATATATCCCGAAGCCTTGCTAGATGAGGAATATCTAGAATATACCTCGTCTGACTCTGGGCCTCAAAGGTTTTCGTGACTCTTCCATTGGTTGTAGACAACCCAAACCAAAACATTTTTAAAGGAAACACGAGGTTTCTACGTTCTTCCACAAATAGGGTGTTTGTAGTGAGCCTTAAATAAGACATATGTTCCGGGAGCGTGGTATGCAAAAGGTTGATCGATTATACTAAAGCGGCTTGGTATTGCATGTTAATTAACATCGTCTGGCGGCTTCTTTGAGAGTTCTCATTCGCTCAGATTCGGCTACTCCATTTTGTTGTAGCGTCCTTGCAAATAATGTTTCATTGTATACCAAACTTAGAGCAAAATTATTAAATAAAAGAGTTTAAATTTTGTGCCTTTTATCCGATTTTTCTTTATAATCGGTCTTCTATTTTTGTAATCTTTTAGCGGCTTTCGGGTATTTCTTAAATTTGTCGCCTCATTCTTCTTATGTAGAATATAACCCGAAATAACGGAATAGTCATCCACGATTACCGAGTATATTCGTCGTTGAGACTTCTTTGGTGTAATTGGTCCAATAGATCCATATGAAGAACAAGAAGATCTCTGGCGGATCTGGGGTCCGAATTCCC
Source organism: Stenogyne calaminthoides (assembly GCA_037126765.1). Lineage (NCBI taxonomy): Eukaryota > Viridiplantae > Streptophyta > Magnoliopsida > Lamiales > Lamiaceae > Stenogyne > Stenogyne calaminthoides. The sequence continues at coordinate 29,390,024 of JBBCBC010000009.1, read as the reverse complement.
TTGAATGAAGCTTTGCCTGTTTTCCGCCAAGAAGGCATGACATGTCTCCGATCCTTTGAAAAATACTTCATTGGAAGTCCTTCCACTAGAGACATCCCTGCTATCTTATTAAAGAGTTTTAAAGTTGAGATGGCTCATTCTTTTATTCGTGTTTCAACTGCTTTACTTTTTGGAACTCTCGGTTAATCGGGCATGCGTTTCTTGGTATTTGTTCCCAATCCTAGCATGTAGATAGTCCTTTCATGAACCGATTAGCAAAATCATTGAGTGGCTCGATTCTTGATAGTGCATTGATCGATCGAGCTTCAATACTTGAATCCGATTGTCATGAGAATTGTGAAAGCGGAAGTAGTAGGTTATTAGCGGACCTTCGACATACCAAGACTCGATTGTACATCATCATTCTCCTAAGGTTACGAATCCTTTGGTATAACCAAAGTTATCATCACCGAAAAACCTGCGAACGCTGTTCTATGTATGAAATTTGAGTGCTTGCTTCTGTCGTGTACTGACATCGTATCGAATAGTTGGCACACACCTCACTTGGCGAACCAGGCTGCAATCGAATCGGGCTTTAGAATGCCACTAGGATTGGAGTCTGAGGGTTAGGATTAGTTTGGGGATCCGCCACCAAGCAGAGCGCCTGACAGTGGTTAGATCCAGGAAAGGCTGATTTGTCTCCCATACCTATCAACGTAATCATCGTCTCTTTTATATCTTTCTAATTAGTATGATTATTAGTGTGAACCACGGGTGACTTAAAGACTTGGGATTTATCTTTTATGTTTGTCTTCTTTTCATCCGGTGTGGTTAGTTCGTGTGACCCTAGATTTTGATTATAGGGGTGGGCACGATTGCCACCACAAAAAGATTAAATCTTTTAAGCATAGGTGGTTTTCGCCGGTTTATTGAAGCATGCTTATTAAATGGTGACCTTGATTGGGTCTCGTTGGACTTCCCCTTTTTCACGAGGTTGTCTTTTACGATTCTGATATGTTGATCGAGTTGAGGTCTCTTTAACCGGGTTCTTACGGTTGATTCTCGGCCGATGCTTTACCAGTTAAGGTCATTGTTCCCTTCTAGTTAGGCACCACCACTTAACTCGGGTCTTTTTCCTTATTAGATACATGTTTGGCTTTTGGTGTATCTTTGTAGAAACTTCGTCTGATCATCTTTTTGAGATGAATCGGTAGGAAACTTTGAGATGTAACAAGGGAGTTTCCTGCAAGTCCTTCTTATTGTCGTTGTTGAAAATAGGTGTTCATGTCTTGAAGCAGGTTTTAGATGATTTTTGTGAAAACCTCTATTTTCTTCCTTGATTATCCTCCGGATGATTTGATTTTTCATCGTTCAGAATAGCTAATCAGGAAATTTTGCTTGAAAAATTTTGAAAATCATCGAACTTGTTGTTTGTTAATATCGGTTGATCTTTGATCTGTTTCTCGTCGAAAGCCTTAACTTTGAGAATGTTACACTCCTCGGTTGCATACGGCGGTTTAATGATTTAAGTTCGGAAGGCTTTCTTTGAGATCATTCTCGCTTATGGTGATTATTTCTAATTCTCGGCTTGTCGTTTCGGCTTCCTTTATAGCATAAGTGTCTCTTGCATTGGAAGATCCCAAGCAATTGCTCAGGTAAGCTGCCGGTCGATCTCCTCGTAGTGTCTTAATGATAGCCCGGTGTAAAGCGAATAAGCCGAGTTTGGAGGTTCTGCTCTGATTGGTCCTCCACTGTGGTAATCGCCGAATCTAAATCATCGTCGAAGAGAATATCGGATCTTCGTTTCATAAGAGGTCAGCAATATTTCTTGTCCAGGCGAAGTCTTCTGGAGGAGTATCCGAGAGTCCTCGGAGGCGGATAGGAATGCGTCAATTCTTTGTGCTCCGGCAACCGTAGCTCTTCTGTCCTATGCGTTGCTCTTACATTCTCTTTTCTTCCTTTCTCTTAGCGTCCCGAATGCAGAGGCGATGCTTCTTTATAGTGACACAACCTCCACGATTGAAACCGCGCTCGTGATCCACGAACCTTTCCTTCGGTGAATCACTCGTCTGTATGACCTATCGGTGACTTCGCTACGATAGTAGTGCGACCTTCTTCAGCCGATTGGTTATCTCCTTCCTTCGTAGTCACGATTATCTATTTTCCTTTCATCTGTGATCCCTCCGTCCTGAGATCTGGTTCTTCACGGAATCTGTTGGCTGATCTCCTATCTCTCCTGGCTATGTTGATAGTCCTTATAAAATCTTAAAATCTTTACCAGAAGTTGGGCGTTCGACTTCCGAAGCTTCACCAGTAGCGAGCGTCTGTTCTACTGACCATTATATTCCCAACGGGTTAGATTTGGCCTTAGATTTGTTCTTTGGTTGCCTTAAAAGCAATGATTTTTGAAGTTGAGGCTTGGCGGGCACCTCATCTTCATCGAACACCCTCTTTTCAATCCGTCGAACTCGTGAGCTTTAAGGCTCAGAAACAATTTACTTGGCTTCATTTTTGAAATGTCTTGGCAATGTCTTTGATTCTAGTGACCAGCCGTATCCCGATTTCTTGGTGAAGACCTTAAAATTTTGTAGTTGATATCTTTATCGAGACATCTCTCTACCAAGTTCTCGGCTTTGTTTATTGACATCGTAATCCTTATTGAGTTCGTTGATGGTTTAGTTGAAAATGACATCTTCAATTTTTGAACTTTGATTCGACTGCTGCGGGCGGCTGTCTTTTATCCGGGTCATTTCCCTCGCATATTTCAGCGAGTATCCATTGCTTTTTGTGATTTGAGATATATCTTTTGTTTTCCTGACCTTATCCATGGTTTTCATGATAATATGCCTTGCGATAGTATCCCCAGAGTATCGCAGTTTCCTTTCTCTTGCATCCATCAATTTGGGCTTTTACGTACAAAGACTTCGGTCGCAAAGTGCGGATCTCCTCCATTGCGGGGTTGTCGTAATAAATGATGATAGGTCCTCTTTCGATGACTTGATCGTTACTGCCATTTGTCGAACCTTGATAGTTGGACATATATATGGCCCAATCGCATACTCATCGATTGAGAACCCGGCGAATCATGATACATACCGAGGTGTTATCCATCTTTGGTGATTTTGGAAAATGAATGAGTTTTAAAAAAACGGTTTTAGTCGATTGATTGACCACAAAGATTCTTCCTCAAGAATCGATGATACAGAGTCGATTAGTGTAGAACCAGCGTCTGATGCAACTGTGGGTCGAATGGGTTTAGTGAAGGCCCAGTCTAGGGAGGGTGAATAGACTTGAAAACTTTTTGTCTTGGTCAGTGTGTGGCGATTAGCTTTGATCAGTCACCAGTGAATCGATTTGGTGATAACCAACTTACTATCGCTGGCCCGGATCGGTTAAATGTATCGGTTTAAGCGATGTGTGCGGAAGCTTAAGTTTTACCGTGTGAAAAACGGTTTGATCATCGATTCGAAGTTAATCTTTTAATCGGTTGGTGGCGTGTCAAGTTTGATCGGATCGAAGCTTGGTCTTTATGATCTCAACTTGGAATATGTATCTTGACTTTAAAAGGTTGTGTGCGATTGTTAGCAGTTGATCAAAGCGGTAAAAGGCACCTGAAGATTTATAGTGGTTCGGACAACCGATCCCCTCGTCATTTCTTCCTATATCAAGGGCACCCTCTTAACCAACTGGACTTTTTTATGTGTAAGTCGACCACGATTACACCACCTAGATGTTTAAGGAGTTCACGCTCAGCCGTCGAAGATCGGAACTAGAAACCCTAGTCACGAAATCTTGCTAAACAACTTAACCTAACTTGGGGGGTTTGGGTAAGATTGTTTTTGTTCAACTATGAAATCTTTTCTTCGTGTATAGCGACTATGACTAGATGAAAAAAAGATTTATATCTTTGAAACTTATGGGATGAACACTTAATAAAAATTAATCTTGTTGTTCGTGTTCTTGTCTTGGAAATTTGATATTAAACGAGCTTCTTGATTGTTACGTTTCCGTTGTATTCACTCTAAAGTGTAATCCCATATATATAGACCTTGAAATCAAAAGCCGTTGGAAGCGATTTGAATTTGGTATATTTAATGTAGACTTGCGAGCTTGATGTGGCCGAAACGAGGCGGCATGGCCCAGCGTGAATTATATTTTATGGCCGTTCTGAAGAGGTAGCATCAAATCCATGATTGCGGCTCCGATCATCGTGTCTTGTTCTTATTGGATAACGAGACTCGCTTTTCGGTGTTGTTCTTCAGTAAGCTTGACATTCTTCTTGTTGGATCATCGACGTATGATTAGGTGAAACATCGATTTCACTGGTGGTGACTGTCGATCTGGCCAGATCAGTCTACTGATAGAGTCTTGAGTGCGGTTGACTTAGCTTCAATTGCGAGACTTTCGTGATGTAAGTCTTACAGTGCGATCTTGATATTGAGTTTGATCTTTATGGCTTTAGCTGAGATGTCGACCCGGTCGAGCAATCGATCTTCTATTCTTGTCTTGCATTACGGCACATCGGATATCATTTGTCCTTTGAGGTCTTGGATCGCCTATACATATTGAGTTTACTCCGATATGTGACTATCTATTCGTCGGTTGTTACATCTGATCATTATCAATCGGTCTCTATGGCGAGATAATATAAACATCGATCAATTTACTTGATGTTGGTCCTATTACAATGTGTTTTGGAACTTTCATCAAAACTATAAATTTCCAACAATTTCCTTTTTGATGAAACGAAAACACTTTTGAAAGCCAATCTGATTGATAAAAAATAGAAGCGATTAGAGCATATAATCGAAGACAATGAGACTTTGTCTTAGGATCGAGGAAAATAAACTTTTTCTCATTAATAAATGTTGATTACATGTTACATCGGAAAAAGTTTGTAAATAAAACGATTGATCTGAGTAGTCTTACGATTCTTTAGGCTTGTATCATACGGCATCTCTCTTGGATCTTGAATAAGGTGCGTTGAAAATCGATAAAAGTTTCCATTTGACATCATCGATCCACGAGGATCGGTTATGTGCGCCTGGGGATGTCAAAATAGAATCTTTGAAATGCGATCTGTCGAATGAGCCATGCGCCGAGTAATCCGCCAGATCGTACTCTTGGCGGAATATTTTTACATTGATAAGTTTGGCCTCATTTTTCCGGATACTTGAAGAAAATACGGATATTTATTTTCTAACCCGGTTAAAAATTCATCATCGGGGAGATTCTTCTTGTGGAACAAGATTAAAACAAAGGCATCGAAGCCGTTCCTCACGTCTTATTCCATTCCTCAAATTTCTTGCATCATGGCCAGTTTTTAGGATGATCTATTCAACTCTTTCTTTGGCGATTTTAGGTTACGAAATGCGGATTTTTCAGCCCTTCCTTTCCGCTCTCGATCTGAATTTCTTCTTGATTTTCTGCCTCTTTTTTACGCCCTTCTTTTCTTCTTGGCTTTTAAGGGCTTCTTGAAATTTACTGCTCTTTGGACATCTTTTTTGATCAAGGTTTGTGATGTCCACCTGTTATATCAGTTGGTTTCTCATTCATCCTTCCCTTTTTGGTTTGATCAAAAAAGAGTAAAGTGGGAGGTCGAGAGAACAAAATTAGCTGCGATCATACTATTGAGATCTGCAGCAGATATGCCTTGAGTTTGGCGATTAGATTTTGAATCTTGATATCGGCTTCGGTCTTGAGATTCCATAGCGATGAAAGTGTTTTGTCAGTTTGTCAAGTTTCTCTTACATCGATTCTAAGCATCGATTGAGCATCGAAAAAGCTTGTTGTTGATCGCTTTGGTCGATTTGGCATCAACGTTCTTTGCTCGATTCGGGCGGTGATGAGGCCTGATTTGGGAAGCCCGATCTTTGATTGCCCAAATGCGGGAAATAGCGATTCCTTTGATATGTTGTTTTTCTTTGATGCGCAGCTATATTTGATCATTGCTCGATCCTTTCAAACAACCTTTCGGAGATCTTTGAGACAAAGATTTGATCTCACGAAGTTGATCGATGATGACGTGTGATGTTGGAATGTTGGGTGTCACGATCTGATTAAGTTGTTTATGCCTCGGTGGTTGGTCATGAGCTGCGGCGCCAGCTCCTTGTCGTCAATGACTCGCATCATTCGTGATGGCATCTGCTTGAAGGAGCTTTGTCGGCCGATCTCGTTTCGTCTGTTAATGAAACCCTTCTGTGGATCGAGCTTTGATGGATTTAGCGATTATCGGCTATTTCGGTGATCCTTTACTTTAGATTTCCTGCGTGAAATCCCGAAGTCTGCAAACTTCATCCTTGCAAGCCCATGTTCAATAATTATTATAAAGTGCAGAAGCTTTTTATCGAAAGATCTCTCGGTGAGGATCTCCGCAACTTCCTCTCTTATAGCGGGATGGTGGAGCCCGAGTTACGGATATAACTTCAATCCAATTTCTCTTCGATTAGCATTACGGTCGATTTCAGGTTATGATCTTTGTTGATCTACGGACTCGGGAATTATGCATCGGTCGGTTTGATGAGATGTAGAAGGTTACGGTTGTCTTGAGTCGGCGGAAGTTGGTGATCAGTTCGACTTGGAGGATTCTGGCGTAGGCCAGTGCTTACAGTTCCATCCAGATGCTTTTCACGGTTATGATCTTGGATTCGATTTCAGTTCGGTGGAAGAATAGGAGAGCGTGCTCGGCCCGACCGTTAGTCGAGTGGTGAATCATTTCGAGCTTGAGAAGAAGAGATCGATCGAACTTTGTCGCCTTCGCCGAGAATGATCTGGCGAGCTCTCGGCTTGAAAGCACGCGTCGATTTTTCACCTAATTTTTGTGTTCGCTGTAGTGATCGTAGCTCTTTCTTCATCGACTCATCTTCAAGCATCCCGAGTCATGGGGCTTTGCTTGGCCTTCCGGCCTCTTCTCACGGGCCTTCACGGTTTCTTTTCTTAAGGGCGTCGGTGTAGGCGAGATTCTTCGCTTCTTTCCCTTTCTTTGACTTTGGGGGTTGGCATATATCGTCGTCTGGTGGCCCAAAAGATACATTTGGGCATGAAAAGGCCTTATAGGACTTCAGTCAATCATTCCCCATTGACATTGGCGGTTTATCTTTGAGAATAAGCTGCGACCTTATTGAGATGGCGATCTTTTCTTGAATATACACCCTCGGGTTCATTTACTCCAAATTTCTCATGTTCTTGGAAGAGAATGGCCTTGAGGAACCGTGCCGAATTGATGTTCTTGGCTTCATCAATTATTTGACTATCTTTGTACATTTTAGCCGGATGTAAGCATAAAATTTGAATCTGATACCCACCAATATTTTACGATGATATATCGAACAACAATGATATTTCCTCTTGAGCGTTGCTTTGTGAAACGGCGTATGATGTTTGTCGACCTCTGAAAAACTCTTTTCACGATATTTCGTCTTCGTTCTCCTGTAATGAAGCGGCCGAGATCAGATCGCTTTGGTAGAAATTTGAACAGGCCGGGTTATATCGTCATTCGTCGATCGATTTCTTCTCAGTTATTTTCGAGAAGCGGATTCATTTTCCGGAAACGTCCGTATCCACTCTTAAATTCCTTAGGAATTCTAGTCTTCATCTTTGCATCCTTTGGATTGCGTTAAGCGGCGCAAAATTTTCTCAAGGCACAACTTTTCCGCGAAATTTGCTAAACCTCCGTATGGATTAGGATCTGGTGATATTGAGCAGCATGCGAACTTATCATCACAATCTTTGTTGCCGATTCATATAATTGCACATTATCTTTCCCATTCCGTGGGTGGCCATCTACAAAGGATGGACCGATTAAAATTGCATATATATATAAGAACATCACGTATGCTAAACCAAAAAACAATAAAGCATAACAGGGATAAAAACATTTAAGATCAATGGATTTAAAAAAAAAATACATCAAATAAACATAAATTACTAGATTTTTTTGGAAGGATGATTTTGAAACTTAGGAAAAACACTTTGAATCCGAGAGAAGTCTGGAGTTTTGAGAGAATAATTGCAAGTTTGTGAAATGGAAAACTCTTGGTATGGTTTTGATGATTTTTATAAAAACGAGGAGAAAAAAAAAGAAGACAAGATTTGGAAGATCAACCGTTTGAAAAGATTAAACGCTCAGTTAAGCGGTTTTGATCGTAGGGTCGGGGAAAAACACGTCTGAAAACCTTTTGGATTTAAAAGCACATTTAGTAGCGGTTAATACATGTTCCCCCGTCGCGTTAAATGATTTGCGGGGAATCGTCACAAAAGGATAATGGAGTGCGTAAAGGCAAATAATATCGGATAAGATCAGATAAATAAGCGAAAACGAAAAGTATCACGGTTGGTGATATTGTTATGTCGGTACCAACATATCGTATTGATTTCACTTGTTGATCTTAGTAATGCCTAAGCCTTAAAATTTCCCCAAGCTGATCCTTTTAATGATCTTCTTCGCTTGCATCGATTTGTTGAAGTTTAAAGCTCGGTTGATCTTATTGAATCGTCGATTTCACCGATCCTCGTGATCGGTTGAAGTTCCCCCATTTGATATTTATATTTTCCATAGGTGATGTATCGATTTGTTGGAGTTTCAATTTCGGTGATCTCTCCTCATCGGTCAACCGTATGTAATATGATTTTAGTTGACTGTCGATTCTTATCGAATCAAGCGATTCTTGGGATAAAGTGTTATTCCGTCAAAACTTAGTCTAGAATAGTAGCTTCTATTCCCAAGTTGGAGCAATTTGACGCGAGAATTATCGTGCAGATCTTCGATATGTCAATCCGTAGTAAATTTATCGATTATCAGTCGCGTTGATTCCTACATTATTTGTCGCTTTTTGGTGCGATTTCTCTAAAAGGTTTTGAGAACTCAATTTGCATTTGCACCTTGCTTGGTCTCTATAAATTGGACCAATTGTTTTACACAACATAACCCAATCACCATACTTATCTTCTTCGTAGAATCATGTATCTGGTGAACCCCTTATTTCCTAAGCAAACTTTCACAAACACTTTTACCCTTTTTTTTTTCAATGATTTGACTTCTCAAATCATCCCCAGTGTCCCTTTATCACATGTACTTTCGCTGCCAAAAGATTTCACATACAATCGTTGCCATGCTTTCTACCACCGAGGCGTTAGTTCTCGCGAATCGGCGAGACACACTTCTCCTGCAAGTATGCTTTGTGTGTCTATCGAGATACGTAACCGATCATCAGACTCGATCGAAAATGAATATGAGTTTGATGTACAGTGCGCATCGAACAACACGGTGATGCCGTGATATCAACTCACCATTTCTGTTGGAGAGCCAGCTGACTCTTTCTTAGGGCTTACGCTTAAAAAATCCTATCAACGCGAAAGCTCTCGCTCCTTTGGTTTAGCTTTAGCGAGAGAACTTAGGATTATTTTAAAGCCTCTCTCACCCTTGTTAAGTGGGGAAAATGAGAGCATCGGTTAAAAAATCTCTCTCTCCCTTCTTCCAAGGGTTAGGATGAAGGTTTAGTGTTAAGGTTTTCGGGTTTAGGGTTTAGGGTTTATGTCTTGACCTCCTGGGCCCTCTTGTACTTGTATCTTGTAATGTAACGACCGGGTCTTTATTAATGAAAATTTCATTATTTCATTGTTGTGTAAAATTCACCGTATCCTTATGTGATTTTAAGCTTTAATCTTGTAAAATCTTGTTGAATTTGATTTTTAATCGACTTACAAAGTATAACCTAACAGATTTGTCGGATAATCCTTTAAGCGATCGATTCGTTTAATCGATAAACTTTAAATCGATCGTTACCTTCTCATATCGGTTCCTTCGATGATCTTCGTCGATTGAGATACCAAATTCAAGCGATTTCTCTTGGCCGATTAGTTTTCTTACCCGGTGGGTTTGGAGATCATTCCATCAAACATTTTAGGTGCATTTGCTCAAAGATCCGAAAGCCTAACTCATTGCATAATTCTCTGAATCGATCTCGACTAGTGGCTTGGTTGGGAATATCGACTTTACGTATATCGGTATGAATCTTTTCCATTACGATATTCTTTTTTTCAACATGATCTCTTATAAAAATGGTGCACGACATCCCATGCTTGCATCTTGTATGTGAAACGAGGATTACGAGTGATTGCAATAACACTATTCTTTGTCACGAAAATAGGTACATTCTTAGTTTCAATGTTATAATCCCTCATTTCTTGACTAAGCGGAGAGCGGTTGGGGGAATAAACTATATGACCATATATTACCCCGATAGTAGATGTTGCAAACCGATGTCCATTTTTTTGAAAACCACGAGATCGGTTTACTTCCTAAGAATGACAAGTTCACGAGGTGGATTACTAGTCGATCTTGCAACCTCCATGTCGAGAATCGAGAATACCCACTAAGCTCTAGATTATCATCGATGGGTAAAAATAAACCCAAGGTTTCTTGTCCTTCGGATGCTTAAAATCCGCTTTAAGCTGCTTCTAGGTGACTTATCATTGGATTTGCACGAAATCTTCGCACATACACCTTCTTTGAAGGTTATATCTGGGTCTGGCGGCGATCGGGTATAGTAGAGATCGATAATGAGCCCTATATTCGCCGATTTGTTTCGACCATCATAAATACGGATCCGTCTTGAATCCGGTCATCATAGGAATTTTGGCTTCCTTACAATTTTTGAACTCCAAACTTAACGATAAATTCTAGTGTACTTTTTTTGGCGGATGAATATCCATACGTACTTTGCTTTACTTGAAGACCGAAGAAAGTAATTCATATATCCCATCATGGACATCTCGAATTTCCTTGCATCGGTTCTTTGAATCTTTCACATAGACTTTTTGTTGGGAGATCCGAAGATGATGTAAATCCGCGTAAATCTGAACCATCGGAATATCTTTTTCCATCTTCTATACGAATAAGGTTACATCCTTTGTTCCTTTAGTGAACCGCTTCGATCAAGAATTGAGAGAGTGTATCATACCAAGCTCGAGGCCTATTTAGAAGCCATAGAAGCTTTTTCTTAAACAGTACATTTGGTTGCCCTTTTCAAAGCACGGAGGTTGTTCGACATAAACTTCTCTGCTAGTACCCCATTTAAGAAAACACTCTTTCGTCCATCGATACGACGTGAACCCTCGTATGGGAAGCATATGCGAGCTTGACGAATGGCTTCTAGGCGGCGGTAGTGGTGCAAAGGTCTCATCATAATCAATTCGCCGATTGTGAATACCCTTTTAGCAACAAGTCTTGCCTTATTTACGGTGATGGCGTTTTTCTCATCTCTCTTGTTCTTGAATACCCCCCGTGCAAATAGCGTCTTGATGACTTGGTCTCGTCCACTAGTTCCCCAAACTTGATTTCTCTCGAATGTTCCAGCTCCTCCTCTGCATGGTAGAATCCGACTGCGTCTTGTAAAAACTTCCTCTATTGTTGTTGGTTCCTTCATAGGCGGATCTTGACAATACATGGCACTTTCACCAATCGATGTCTAGTTTTAACTTTATCGGATGGGTCTCCGAATATCGGTCGGTTGGATGGCCGGTTATCGAGGTCATACATTACGATTTGCGTCGGTTTGGAGAACATCGTCCGTTCGATAAGATTTCATTACTAGCGATTGGGAGTGGTGCGAGTTATGATTCACTTGATAAGAACAAGTCTCGGTGATGTTGGACTCGTCATGTCTTGATGTCATGCTCATTAGGAACTTCGGATGTTCCCGCAGGCAGGATAGTTGATTGATCTTATCTCATTTATGTCGAACTTCTTCTTTCACCGTTTTTTTTTTAGTACCTTAGGATCCCGAATGATCGGTGAATCGCTAGATCCGGAATGTATCTTTATTTACGGTTTTGATTCTTTTCCTTGATCATTAGTGATCCGTTTTCGAGCATCGGTACTTGTTGATCCAGTACATCTTGATACGAAAATGATTTCTCTTGTTAGGAAGATGCTTCATCAAAAGACTACATGGGTGTTTCTTCCATTAAGTAGGGTTAAATGCATTGTAAACCACGAAAGCCTTGCTAGATGAGGAATATCCAAGAATATACCCTCATCCGACTTGGCCTCAAAGGTTTTCAACCGACTCTTCCTATTGTTGTGTATGAAACACTTACCTTTAAAAATGGAAGCAGGAAACACGAGGTTTTACGTCGCTTCCTGATTCATAGGGTGTTTTGTAGTGAGCCTTAGTCGGAAGACATATGTTACGAGTGTGGCATGCGGTGTTGATTCTTACGCCGAGAAATGGCTTGGTATTGCATGTTTAACATCGTCGCGGCGAACTTCTTTGAGGATTCTGTTCCTCCGGTTAAATTACTCCATTTTGTTGTGGCGTCCTTGCGGCTAATGTTTCATGTTGTATACCAAACTTAGAGCAAAAAATAGTAATAAAAGAGTTCGTAAATTTTGTACCTTTATCTCGTCTGATTTTTACTACATCGACACCCTTCTCATTTTGTAATCTTTTTAGCGGCTTTCGGGTATCTTCATTTGTCGCCTCATTCTTCTTATGTAGAATATAACCGAGTAAACTTGGAATAGTCATCCACGATTACGAGTATATTTGCGTCCGTTGAGACTTCTTGGTGTAATCGGGTCCAAAATAGATCCATATGAAGCAATAACCAGACTCTGGCCGACGGATCTTGGGAAAATTCCCTTGAATGAAGCTTTGACACATTTTTTCCTTCCGACATCAAGACACATATCGATCCTTTGAAAATACTTCATTGGAAGTCCTTCCACTAGAGACATCCTTGCTATCTTATTAAGAGTTTTAAAGTTAGGATGGCTCATTCTTTTATTGCGAGCAATCGCTACTTTTGGAACTCTTGACAATCGAGCATCGTTCTTGGGCAAATTGTTCCAATCTGCATGTAGATCGTCCCTTTCCTTGAACCGATTAGCAAAATCATTTGGAGTGGCTCGATTCTTGATAGTGCATTGATGGGTCGAGAACTCAACCCTGAATCCGTTGGTCATTTAATTAAGAAACCGATAGTAGGTTGTGCTTGGACCTTCGACATCTGAGACTCGATTACTTGTACATCATCATTCTCTAAGGTTCTCGAATCCTTTGGTATAAACCAAGTTATCATCACCAAAAGAGTACCGCCTTGAACCTTTTTGTTCTATGTATGGTGAGGAGGTGCTTGCTTCCTATCATGTGCCTTGAACATCCTTATCGATGTACCGGATAGTTCTTTGCACACCTCCTTTGTTGGCGGACTCCAGCCTTGAACACACAATCGAATCGGGCTTTAGGTACCCTTTAGGATTGGGTCTGAGGGGTTAGGATTAGTTTTGAGGATCCATACAAAGCGAGCACTTTATTGTGATCGAGTTAGATCGAAGGCCCTGATTTGTCTCCCATACCTATCAACATAATCATATGTCTCTTTATATCTTTCTAATTAGTATGATTATTAGTGTGAACCCTGGGTGACTTAGAAGACTTGGGATTTATCTTTTGTTTGTCTTTTTTTTCATCCGGTGTGGTTCAGTGCTTGTGACCCTAGATTTACGATTATAGGGGTAGAGTTTGCTCTTTAGTCAAAAAAAGATTCATATCTTTTAAGCATAGGTGGTTTTTTTTATTTTACGTGCTTATTAAATGGTGACCTTGATTGGGTCTCGATTGGACTTCCTTTTACGAGGTTGTCTTTTACGATTTCGATATGTTGATCGGGAGTTGGTCTCTTGGAATGGGTTCTTCGTTGATTCGGTGATGCTTTACGATTAGGGTCCATTTTGTTTCCATACGGTTAAGCACTGCCTTACACCAACTCAATGGTCTTTTTTCCTTATTAGATACATGTTTGGCTTTTGGTGTATCTTTGTGAAACTCGATTCGTCGATTACATCTTTTTTAGATGAGATCGATCGGGGCTTTGAGGATGTGTAAGGGTTTCATAGCGAAGTCCCTTCTTGTGTCGTTGTTCGAAAATAGGTGTTCATGTCTTGAGCAGGTTTTAGATGATTTTGTGAAAACCTCTATTTTCTTACGCAGATTATCCTCGGATGATTCGGACTTTCATGCATCGGAATAGCTCATCAAATTTTACTTGAAGAATTTTGAAATCATCGACTTTGTTGTTTGTTAATATCCGGTGATCTTTGATCTGCTTCTCTGTCGAAGCCTTAACTTTAGAATGTTACCTCCTCGATTTGCCTTACGGCGGTTTGACGAGATTTAAGTTCGGAGGCTTTCTTTGAGATCATTCTCGCATGCAATGGTGATTATTTCTAATTCTCGGCTTGTCATTTTTAACTTCCACTATAGCATAAAGTGTCTCTTGCATTGGAGAGATCCTCCGGCAATTGCTTCGAGTAGGCTGCTGGTCGATCTCCTCGTAGTGTGCTGCTGTGATAGCGGTGTAGAAGCGAATGAAGCGAGTTTGGAGGTTATCCAGTTGGTCTCACGCCATCGAGGCGGATCTCATCATCGTCGAAGAGAATATCAGATCTTCGTTTTCATAGAGGTCGGCAATGGCTTGGCGTCGGTGAAGTCTTCTCTGAAGGGAGTATCCGAGTCTCGGAAGGCGGAGATAGGAATGGTCGATTCTGACGTGTCGGCAACCATGGCTCTTACGTCTATCGCGTTGCTCTCTTACATTTCCTCTTTTCTTCTCTTTCTCTTGGCGTCGAATGCAGGCGTCTGCTATAGTGACTGGCTTCTCCTGATTAAACCGCTCGTGATCCATGAACCTTTCCTTCCGGTGAATCACTCGATGCCATATGACTATCGGTGACTTCCGCTTTCGATAGTAGGTCCGAGCTTTCTTCATGTCGATTGGTTATCTCCTCCTTCCAATCCGATTATCTCTTTTCCTTTCATCTATGTGATCCCTCCGATCATCGGTCTGGTTCTTTCGAGAATCTGTTGGGCGATCTCCTATCTCTCCCTTCCTTATGTTGATAGTCCTTATAAAATCTTCGATACTTACCAAGTTGGGACGTTCGACTTCTCAAGCTTCGCAGTAGCGGAAGCGTCTGATACCCCGTTTCATTATATTCCCAACGGAGAGTTCGTTGGCCTTCGTTCTCTTCTTTGGTTGCCTTAAAAGCAATCGATTTTGAAGTTGAGGCTTCGGCGGGCACCTCATCTTCATCGATTTTTGCCCTCTTTTCAATCAAATCGAACTTCGTGAGCTTTAAGGCTCAAAAACAAGCTACTTGGCTTCATTTTTGAAATGTCTTGGCAATCCTTGATTCCGTGACCTTCGTGTCCCATTTCTTGGTGAGAGACCTTAAAATTTTGTAGTTGATATCTTTATCAGACATCTCTCTACCAAGTTCTCGAAGCTTGTTTATTGACATCGTAATCCTTCCATCGAGTTCGTTGATGGTTTCGTTGGGCAGCATCTTCAATTTTTCGAACTTTACCGGTTAAACTGCGAAATTTGTCTTTTATCGGTCATTTCCATCGCATATTTAGACGAGTATCCCACATTGCTTTCCGTGATTTGAGATATAATCTTTTCCTTGGTGACCTTATCCATGGTTTTCATGATAATATGCCTTGCGATAGTATCTAGAGTATGCAGTTTCCTTTCCTCTGCATCCATCAAGGCTGGGCTTTTACGTACAAGACTTCCCGGTGCAAAGTCTGGATCTCCTCCGACTGCAGGGTTGTCGTAATAAATGATGATGGGTCCTCTTTCGATGACTTCCAATCATTTCGCGCTTATCGAACCTAGATGGTTGGACATATATATGGCCCAATCTGCATACTCATCGATTGAGAACGGATCATGATACATACGAGGTGTTATCCATCTTTGGTGATTTTGGAAAATGAATGAGTTTTTTAAAAAACGGTTTTTTCAAGATCGATTCGATTTGACCACAAAGATTCTTCCTCAAGAATCGATGATACCGCAGTCGATGGTACGTAGAACCAACCGCTCTGATACATGAGGTCTAGAATGGGTTTAGTGAGCGAAGTCTAGGGGGAGGGTGAATAGACTTGAAAACTTTTGTGCGATCGGGTGTGAGGGCGGTTGCTTTGATCAGAGTCTTGAGTGAATCGGTTTTGGTGATAACCAACCTAATCGCGCGAAGAAAAGATCGTTCGGTAACTATCGGTTTAAGCGATGTGTGCGGAAACTTAAGTTTTACCGTGTGAAAAACCCGGTTTGTCATCGATTCCAAAGTTAATCTTTTGTCGGTTGGTAGCGTGTCAAGTTTGATCGGATCGAAGCTTGGTGTTGGCAGTCTCAACTTGGAATATGTATCTTGCGCTTTAAAGGTTGTGTGCGATTGTGTAAGCGAGTTGATCAAAGCGGTAAAGGCACACAAGATTTATAGTGGTTAGGACAAACCAGTCCTCGTCCCACTCTTCCCTATCACAAGGCACCTACTTAACCAATTGGACTTTGTTTTATGTTTAAGTCCAACACAGTACATCAACTAGATGTTTAAGGAGTTCACTCCTCGATCCCGAGAGATCAGAACTAGAAACCCTGAGATGAAATCTTCTTTAAACAACTTAACCTAACTTGGGGGTTTGGGTAAGATTGTTTTTGGTTCCAACTATGAAATCTTTTCTTGCGTATATAAGACTAATAGCTAGATGAAAAGATTTTACATGCTAAGAACTTATGGGATGAACACTTAATAAAAATTAATCTTGTTGTTCGTGTTCTTGTGCGGAAATTTGATATTAGCTTGAGCTTCTTGATTGTTCGGTGTTTGGGATTTGTATTCACTCTAAAGTGTAATCCCATATATATAGACCTTGAAATCAAAGAGCCGTTGGAAGCAATTTGAATTTCGGGGCTATATTTAGTGAACTAAAGAGCTTGATGTGTGACTTGAGGAGCGGCATAGCAAAAGTGTGAATTTATATTTTGTAGCGTTCTGAGAGAGGTAGCATCAAATCCGGCAATTTCGGCTCGATCATCGTGTCTTGTTCTTATTGGATATTGGACTCACTTTTCGGTGTTGTTCTTCCAACTAAACTTGACATTCTTCTTGTTCGGATCATCGGCGTATGATTAGGTGAAACATCGATTTCACTTTGGTGAAGATTTGTCGATCGATCCGATCGATCTACTGATAAGTCTTGGTCTTGCCGGTTGACTTAACTTCAACTAGCGGACTTCGTGATGTAGGTCTTACAGTGCGATCTTGAGTATTGAGTTTGATCTTTATGACTTTATTTGAGATATCGACCCGGATCGAGCGATCGATCTTTATTCTTATCTTGCATTCGGCTGTCGGATATCATTTGTCCTTTGAGTCTTGGATCGACCTATACATATTGAGTTTCAATATGTGACCTATCTATTTCATCGGTTGTTCTATACAATCATTATCAATCTGGTCTCCTATAGCGGAGTAATATAAACATCGATAAATTTAACTGGTCGGGTGGTCTGTCCATGTGTTTTGGAACTTTCATCAAAACTATAAATTTCCCAAGGATAATAATGTTGAGTTGTCTTTTACTCAAGGATAAAGATATTAATTAATATAAAAAGCTTTTTCGATTGCCTTAATTAATTAGTGGACTAGATAATTTTAAACACGGGAAATAATGGCCGGAGTCATATTATTGTAGCATCGTAATATGGATTAAGATGGATAGTTCAATATTAATTTTATAGTGGAGTAAATTAATATTAATGGGCTTGGATAATATTTTGGCTTAATATTATAAATTCATAGCTCATTGGATGTTCAATCTTAATTATCCTAAAGGCCCCTCAAATAGCCCAAATTAAAGTCCAATTAATGAAAAGGAGAAGAAAATATTATTGCCTATTTTTTCCTAGATATTTTTGAAAATTGTAGGAAAAAAAAAGAAAAGATTTTCTTGATTTTCTTGAAAAGATTTTATGGAAAAAGATAAGTATTCTTGGAATACAAGATTATCCCATAAATTCAAGAAATCAAATCTTGATTCTTGTTTCCTTTTATTTTTAGAAAATTCCCATAAAATAAGGAGGTGGGATTTTGTGGAATATTTAATTATGGGAAAAAGAATATATGAGATATATTCAAGATTTCTTGGAGATCAAGAAAAGAAATTTTCCCAACCTATTCTATTAAAAATTTCGTCCACCCCTTGTCTTATAAATAGGGGATGAATTTTTTTCATCAACACAACACGTAAATTGATTTTTTCGGGAAAAATATCAAACGTTGATAAAATATCAAATATTTTGAAGCGTCAAAAGATTGTGTTTTCTCGAAAAAATTTCAATTGTGAGTGTGCAATTCCATGTGTTGGAAAAATTAGAAATCCACAAAAGGTGGTGGCAAATATTTTAGTTTTCTCCTTTATTAAAATCGTTCTTGAGAATCCTCCTACGGATTAAGTTAAATGGACTTGAGACATATTTGAGAGCACTTTGGGTTGATCCATCGTCTCAACGGTTGTCTCTACAAGAGGTATGTAATTTCGTAACTCCTAGATTCCGCATGCTTAGGATTTCGTGAATTACGATGTACGCATGTTGTTGTTGCTTATTTAATTATTATGTTGAATTAATTTAGGATTGATTCATGTTAGTAATTAATTGAATAATTTAAATAAGTATTTAAATACACCTCGAATAGATCAAGACCCCGTATTTCCAATAATAATTCAAATTTGTGAGCTACTTGGCGTGGTGATTCGAGAAGGAATTTTTTTTCGAGACTAACGAGCAGTGGGAGAAATCAAGGCAGGGGTTTCTTCTAGATCAAGATAAGGAAAATTAAACCATGACAATTGGATAATTTGTGCCCAATATGTTTAATTTTTGTTTTGTTTTGATATATTTTCTTTCTTATGCTTCTGTTTAAATTCGTTTAATGTGTTTGCATGAGATATTGCTTGTGAAAAATCTCAAACTCAAAAAAAAAAAATTACTAAGTATGTTTTATATAATTAATTTGGTTTTGAATCAAATTAATTTGACATTCATGATTTATTTATTTGTGAATTTTTTGGAGAAATTCCCCAAGGGATGAAAAAAAGCTTTCACATGAAAAAAAAATCTCAAAAGGATGATTGTGAATTATTACTAGTGGTGGCGATGACCCTCCCAAAGAGACTCGTTCAAAATGAAATAATAATTTTGTATTTAATCATGGTTATTACTTAGGTATAAAATTGATATGCATATACTTCTCCGAAGTCCCTGTCAATTTTATATTGGTCAAGTGGGAGCCATCTATTAATTAAAGGTTTGTAATTGTTATTGTTTGTAACTTTCGCTTAAATGTGATTTAAATGATGACCGCTCCGTGGCTCATTTAAAATTGCTTTTAAGATGTTGGTGATACATGTTCATATTTTTTGAGATTTTAATATGATTCATGTGATCGAATTATGTGATTTTCTTTGTGTTAATGGGATATTGACCAAGATGCATGTTTATTCGGTTTCATCATGTCATGACCTTTTAATTCATTGTTCAATATCTTTGAAAAGACAATTTGCTTCTTGAAGAAAATTTTGTTGATTGGTATCGAAAACTTACTATTGTCCTCACCGCTTTAACATCATAATTGGGTTCTTACTACACCCAAAGCGGAAAAATCGGTGATGAGTCCAACAAAAGCGGATAAGAAAGACTATCTTGACTTGGGCGTTCAACAAAATGGCAAAGTGTACCATCTTGGCTTCCATGTCGGATGTGTTGCAACACCAACACCAAAAGCGTTGAAACTGCGGGCGTCATGGTAAATCTTAAGCGATGTTCCAACATCGAGCCGTGTGTCTTGCGAGATCACCATGAGAGACATGTTCTCAATGAAGATGGTGGAGGAGCGTCCGTGAGGACACGTTCTCCGGATAATGGCTTCGCCCTAAATAAACTTGAGGTCTTGGCGGCGAATATGATATCGAGACCCAGATCGATTTCATACTCCATTCACTGCCAAAAAGCTTGGCGATTAGGGCTCAACTACCGAATGAACAATCGAAGTTCACAAAAAAAAAACGCCTAATCTGCTACAAGCTTTAGTCTCGTGGGCCCGAATATTGGGAGGAGCAGCCCGAGCCTTGGCGACAAATGGTCCATCTTCTTCTTCTAGACCAAAAGGAGGTAAGAAAAAGAAAGAAGGCAAAAAGCCAAGCTAACTCGAAGTGTTTCAAGGCGAAAAGGAAAGGTGAAGGAGAGGGTGGCGTGAAGAAGAAGCTAAGGGAAATGTTTTAAGCTGCGGTGAAAAAAGGACGTTGGAGGTCGGCATTTGTTCCAAATCAGCGGAATGGAAAGAAAGGTAATTCTCGCGCCTTTAGTTATCGAAAACTTGTTTAGGCTGCGTATGCTACCCATTCGTGGGTAGTGGATCTGGATCCATGATCATGTTTGTTTCACTTTATAGGGGTTCAAACGGACCGCTTAGTGGAAGTGAGATCCTCATCACGTTGGCGATCTTCGACGAGTGGCAATTTGAAAGCGATGGGAGGCGATGCACTGTCTTTTGAAGACAAAAGTTTAATTTTAAGAGATGTTCTTAATGTTTCTACTTTTTCGGAAAAACCTTATTTACGTTTCTAAACTATTTGGCGATGGATATTACATCGCGTTTTAATAAACATATTCTTTTTTTTCATAACGATGTGTTTATCATCATGGAACTTTCTGGAACAATCTCTATACTATTAAGCGTGCACACCACTCACAAAATGCATCATGTAACACATCGACCGTTTCAAGCACTAAAAGAAAACGTTCAACTAATGTGAACGAGATACTTCTTTGGCATCTGAGATTAGGTCATATTAATTGAATAAGATCAAAGGTTGGTTCAAGATGATTCATTGGAGTCCTCGGGATTGAACCATTTACAACCCGTGGAGTCATGTTTGGAGGGTAAAAATGACCAAGAGGGCATTTGGAGCCAAGGGGCTTAGAGCTAAAGAAGTGTTGGAAATAGTTCACACTGACGTGTGTAGTCCAATGCAAATCAAAGCTAGAGGAGGCTACTAGTATTTCGTTACTTTTATCGATGATTACTCACGCTATGGGTACGTTTTCCTAATGAAGCGTAATCTGAGACCTTTGATAAATTCAAAGAATTTAAGGCTCAGCGAGAGAATCATAAGGAAAAAGAGTATCAAGTTTCTACGATCTAATCGTGGAGGCGAATACCTCATTGATGAATTTTTGAACTACCTATCAGACGAATGGATTGCATCCCAGTTGACTGCACCCGGTACCCCTCAACAAAATGGGGTTGCAGAACGAAGAAACATAACACTTTTAGAAATGGTCAGATCAATAATGAGTTATGCAGATTTGCCAAAATCGTTCTGGGGTTACACCTTGGAAACAACGGCTTACATTCTTAACCTAGTGCCATCCAAATCGGTTCCCAAAAACCCTAGAGAATTGCGGAGACGGTGCAAAGCCCATCTTGGGACACATGAGAATGGGGGGTGTCCGAGCATACGTGTTGGACAAGGAAGACAGTAAATTGAATGACGCGTTAATTAAGGTTGTTTATAGGATACAAGGGGAACTAAAGGATCATGTTCTATGGTCACAAAGATCAAAAAAAAGGTCGTAACAAATGCGACTTTAGATTTTTGGAAGAAGACTATATGAATGATAGAAAGCCTAGAAGTGTGATTACCTTAGAAGAACTAACTCCTTGCTTAATCGGGTCGATATACCAACTCCTTTGTCTTTGCCCCTGTCAAGTCGATATACCAAGTGTCACACCTACACAACCGCGAATCGTCGCGATGGGAGGGTTGTTAAACAACCCAGTGATTCTTGGGGATAGGAGAGTCTTTCGGACTTGATCTCGGAGAAGAATCAGACCCATGGTCGCATAAACGGCGAGGTGATCCAAGACAAGGATGCACATTCTTGGCAAACCGCAATGGAAGCCAAAATGGGTTCAATGGATCACAATAAAGTGTGGGGCTAGTCTAACCACTTAATGGGGTGAAGCCCATTGGATCTGAGTGGGTATACAAGAGGAAAAGAGGACGGGGACGGAAGTTGGAAACCTTCAAAGCGAGACTCATGACTAAAGGGTATACTTTCGAGAAAAGAAGGGACTATGAGGAAACCTTTTAGCAGTAGCCATGCTCAAGTCCATCCGTATTCTCTTGTCGATTGCTGCACACCTAGATTTTGAGATCTGGCAAATGAATGTCAAGACAGCTTTCCTTAACGGAAGTCTTGACGAGGAAATCTATATGCAACAACCCGAGGGCTTCATTGAAAAGGCCAAGAGCGTCTGGCTTGCAAGCTGAGGAAGTCCATTTATGGACTGAAGCAAGCATCCAGTGCTTGGAATCAATGTTTTGATCAGGTTATAAAATCCTATGGTTTTGATCAAAACAATTTCGAAAGTTGTGTCTATAAAAAGCGTGACGGAACTGCCTTGGTATTCTTAGTATTTTACGTAGATGACATTCTACTCATCGGGAACGATGTAAAGATGTTGTCAGACGTAAGGGCATGGCTGTCAAAACAGTTTGATATGACGGACTTGGGAGAAGCTGGTCATATCCTAGGGATCAAGATCATTCGAGATCGCAGGAAAATGATGATCAGCCTCTCACAAGCTTCATACATAGACGCTGTCTAGAAGCGATTCAGCATGCAAGATTCCAAGAAAGGTTTGTACCTTTCAGACACATAATCCATCTATCCAAAGAAATGTGTCCCAAGACACAGAAAGAGATAGATGACATGAAGGGTATTCCTTATGCCTCAGCTGTAGGAAGCCTCATGTATGCAATGTTGTGCACGAGACCAGATATCTGCTTTGTCGTAGGCATGGTAGCAAGATATCAAAGTAACCCCGTGAAAGAGCATTGGACTGCAGTTAAAAACATTCTGAAGTATCTGAAGAGAACGCGGGACAGAATGTTGGTTTATCAGTCAGACAGTCTAATCCAAATCGGTTACACGGACTCAGATTTTTAATCAGACATAGACTCCAGGAAGTCAACCTCGGGTAGTGTGTTTTGCATAGGAGGAGGAGTCATGACATGGAGAAGTGTTAAGCAAAAATGCATCGCCGATTCTACCATGGAAGCCGAATACGTAGCTGCTTGTGAAGCAGCGAACGAAGCAGTTTGGCTCAAGAACTTCTTAGTGGACTTGAACATTGTTCCGAATTTGCCCAGCACAATCACGGTTTACTGTGATAATGCCGGAGCAGTTGCAAATTTGAGTGAACCGAGAGCCCACAAAGCCAGCAAACACAGAGAAAGAAAATACAATCGTATACGAGAACTCGTTAAGAGAGAAGATATAGAGGTGGCAAAGATTGCATCAGAAGACAACCTAGCAGATCCATTCACAAAGGGTCTGCCTCATAACATATTCGAGATTGTTGGGGTTATACTGGAAAGTATGCTTTTTACTTTGTATTACCAAACTGAATTTCTTATTTATTTACTAAAATAAATTATTTATCACTGTTGCATTAAATATGATTGAATGTTATATATATTTACTACATACATGTTCAATAAATAATACGTGTTACATTGTAGTTAATTTGATGATACCAGATCACGGAAGATCAAATTAACAGTTCCTCGTAACTAAGTACAAATTCACAACCTAGATGGAAATGAACAATCCATCGTGAAAGGTTGAAGTGTAAGGCTTAGATTGGCTTGTCTTGACCAAGAGATTACACTAGTGCATTATGATGTGTTGAATAGGACCTACAGGAGGATAAATTCTTCAGCACTGAATATAGAAGAATTAGACCTCAGTGGTTCGTTATTTCTTAATCTCTTGTTCTTAAATAGGATCGTGTGAAATTAATAACTATTGCTTTTGACTTATGATGGGAGCAGAATCAACGTGATTTGATACCTTATATCTTGGGCAATATTATTAGTTACACGACGATTGCTAAGATTTAATATGGAGAATCGTGTGCAAGTACGTCTTGCTTGAATTGTCCCCTTGGTGGGCTCAGAAGTTTTATCATACCAAATCTTGCAAGTGAAAATTTATTTCCGGTATGGATAATAATGTTGAGTTCTCTTTACTCCAAGGATAAATATATTAATTAATATAAAGCTTTTTCAGTGGCTTAATTAATTAGTGGACTAGATAATCTTAAACACGGGAAATAATAATCGGGAACCATATTATTGAAGCATCGTAATATGGATTAAGATGGATAGTTCAATATTAATTTTATAGTGGAGTAAATTAATATTAATGGGCTTGAATAATATTTTGGCTTGATATTAAAGTTTCATAGTCCATTGGAGGTCCAATTTTAATTCCCCCAAAGGCCCGTCAAATAGCTCAATTAAAGTCTAATTAATGAAAAGGAGAAGAAAATATTATTGCCCTATTTTTCCCCAATATTTTCGAAAATATTAAGGAGGGAGAAAATATTTTCTTGATTTTCTTGGAAAGATTTTGTGGAATAAGTATTCTTGAGATATAAGTTTATCCCATAAATTCAAGATAAGTCAAAGATCTTTTTCCTTCCCCATTAATAGGTAATTTTTCGAAAATTACATATAAAATAAGGAGGTGGGATTTTGTGGAATATTTAATTATGGGAAAAAGAATATATGAGATATATTCAAGATTTCTTGGAGTTCAAGAAAAAGATTTTTCCATCCTATTCTACACTAAATTTTCGACCACCCCTTATGTTATAAATAGGGGATGCATTTTTCATCCCCAACGCATTTTCATGTGTTGGAAAAATTAGAAATCCACAAAGGTGGTGGTAAATATTTTTAGTTTTCTCCTTTATTAAAATTGTTCGTGAGAATCCTTCCACCGGATTACGTTCGTGGACTTGGGACATATTTGAGAAGACACTTTGGGTTGATCCATCGTCTCAACGGTTGTCTCTACAAGAGGTATATAATTTCGTAACTCCTAGATTCCGCATGCTTATGATTTACGTGAATTTCGTGTACGCATGTTGTTGTTGCTTATTTAATTATTATATTGAATTAATTTAGGATTGATTCATGTTAGTAATTAATTGAATAATTTAAATATGTATTTAAATACACCTCGAATAGATCCGGGCACCCCGTATTTCCCAACAATAATGAGAGTTATATCATTAGTTTTGATACATTACGAAAATAGAAGTAAGTATTGATTACCCTACTTTCACTACCTACTTTCACTCGTTTAATCATTCACTCTATCCTTCTCATATGATACCCATTGTTCATTTTCTAACCAAGCAATAGCAATGCAATCAATAATTCATAGTACTTAACGTCTCAATAATACTCATTATTATTACCATTCTCTAGTCATACCAAGTGGAACCTTAATCTTTCTAATTTAATGGAAGAGGTGTTGAGTTTTTTTTGTTTTTTTTTTTTGACATTGTGTGTTTTCGACCGATAAATTTTGAATAATTTTGTGTTAATTATATTTCGCGAAACGTACAATTTTATCACACCTCAATTCTTCGAAGAAAAATATAATTCGAACTGCAAAAATTCGTATGAAATGATTTTATCTATTAGACAAATTACAAAAGAACATAAATTAACATTTATTCATATTTAAATTATATTTTGTCTCATGCTGACGTGACGTGACGTGACTATTATTAGTATACAAGGTTGATAAATATAGAGGGAGGAACCAAATAAGCATTTTAATTATTGACCTCTATGAGCGAGTCATACTTATATCTAGTGCTCAAAGTCGTCCAATTGAATTTGATCATTTTGTATAGTCTACCGACGACATTCTATATTCTTATACAATGCACATCCATTTATTATAATTCGTTTTAATTTAGTTTAAATTTTATATTTTCTGATTATTCTTATCTAAATGCTTTGCACTTTTACTATATGAACACATGCCAATGTGAAGGAAGTAAATAAAACTTGCATGTCGATTATTGATTCTAAGTCCAATATTAAGTTTTCTGTGAAGTTCGACATTCACTAGTATTCTTTTATAAAGTAAAAGTAATATATGTTCAAATGGCTCCTAAAAAAATTCCAATTTTAACTTTATGTCAAATTTAATTATGTATATAATATTATTAGAATTTAGAAGAAGTTAGTGAGAAATTATTCGAACTCTTGCAAAATAGAAGTATTGTTTTATGTAGCAAAATAGTACGTATTGCTTTATGTAGCAAACTTTTATATCAGTCTTCCTATGTGTTTATGATAATATATTATTGAGTAGGTCTTACTATGTGAACCTTCACTCTTTTGAGTAACACTTTTATGCATACATATTATTACTTCTGCGCATACAAGGTGTCACTATTTAAAAATATTTGCTTACAACAGTGATATTTAAAGAAAAAAGTCCACGTAGATTTAATTTGACAGTGAGTTATCGCCTGTATTATTATCTATTAGTGTGTATTGATTTGACGAAGTGGAATAACTCAAGTGATTAGAGCACCACTACCTATGCCGTGAGGTCATGAATTCGAGTTAACATTTGCCCGATAAAAAAAAATAGTGTGTACTGATTTAATATAATAAAATACAATAATCAGGTGGGGTAGAGTTCGAGAATTTAAGTATCGGATTCATGGGCTGCAGGAAATCCCATTTTGGATGATCATGGACTAACAATGCCCAGCCTATTACTCATCGCATGCAGTCTTGGGCTTTAAATCAAGGTTCCCCCATATATATTTCGAGTTTTGTTTCGGGCCCATGCTCGATTTCATCTTTTATAAATAAACTTCAGATTAATTTATTTTGAATTATTGCCAAAGTTTCAAGTTTGATTTATTTTTATTATTATTGAATGAACCTAACTTATGAGTTATGACTAGCTAGTTAAGCATACAATCCAATTTGAACTCATATTAACTTGACTCATTAAACATATTTATTTCACCTTTTGATTTATGATTCTATGTTTTTTAAAATAAATATTAAAGTTGAAACATTGAAGGCTCGAAATTGTTTTAATTTGAATGTCTAATCTTAAAGTTGCTATTTTATTAGCTTTTATTTCAATATTGAAGCAAACCAAGTTAATTATGAAAGAGTGTATCTCATCACCGGCGGCTTTCACCGTTCTATAAACCAAATGAGTAGCATCTCAGGAGAACAGGGATAAAGGTTTGTTGTTCATATGCACATGCAACGAGTCAATTTTGTGTTTTTTGGTTAAATAAAACTTATACATAGTCAGACTCGGTTCTATAATTTAAAAAGGTTTGATATAGAAAAAAAAAATTATATATTTTATATTTGTACAATATAAAAAGTTGGATGAGGTTTGAACTTAAAGATCTATGGAATCTATAGCTTTAATAAATAAATAAAAACAAATTTCAACTAGCTAGACTAACATAAGTTTATAAACTACATTGCAACATTTAAATTATGTACTCTAAAATGTATATATATAATTTATCTATAATTTATAAATCTATCCATAAGTTATACTATGATATATTCCATATAGATTAAAGAGTGTCTTGAGGTTGGTAACTTTTTTGGACCATTTTGTCTCTTGCACATTTTCGTAATTTTAATTACATCCATACATGTACATGATTAAAATAATTGGTTTTCAAAAAACAGATTACAATAATTAATTTGACTAATTTGATTATATTTACTTTCTATCCTTTTTTTTTTTTGATAGGAAAGTAAAGTGATATAAATAAATTAAGCCCGTAAATAAAACTTCAACAAGAAGAACAAAGTCAATAGGAATGGAAAGGCGAAATGAAAGCAACAAAACAATTGAAAGCAAATTGAGTTAATCTATGAGCAATGAGATTGGCCATTGGACGAACCCAACTAAACTCAACATCAATAAGAGTATCACATAACATCAGAATCTCCAAGCATATACCTCCAAAATAGGACAGATCATCCTTTGGCAATTTGAGCGCATAAGAGCCCTTTTGTGCCCACCAAAATCGGATAATTGCTGACCGAATTTTATCAACAATGCCCTATGGAATCTTAAAGCAACTCATGAGGTACAGATTTGATCGGCGTCGGCTTTTTTCCTTTGTGATAAGCTCCTGCTCTTCCGATCTTTTAATTTCTTCTCAACCCTGTGGACAAGATTCCTAAAAGTAGCACTACGACAACGTCCGATGTTAGTAGGGATGCCCAAGTAAATGGAATGTTGAGCAACCTTTCTAACACCCAAAGCGTTTGCCAATACAACCCCCCCCCCTCCCTCTAATTTAATTGAACATAATCTCCGATTTTGACAAGTTTATCTCCTCTGTACTTTCTATCCCCTATTACATTTAATACAACTCTTAAAATTTTAATTATATTTATTGATTACTGTCATTATGATACTTTATAGTTTATTGGCATCCTTTAAATTAATTTTATTTTATAGTCTCCCTGCAATTTTATTTCATTCATCCTCTTGCTCTCAAGCACCTGTGGAATCAGATTTTTGGTTCTACACTTGTACTAGCAAATAAAAATGCTACTTTTTGCCAATCAAGTCTTTCACTCTTTTTCTACTTCCGCTCATGGTTCCACAACCACAATCTCCTTAGAATTGAAGTGCATGATTTGATTGTGAATTTTACTTTATTTTCTCAACATATTGTTGGGTGTTTAGAATCAAACTAGTATTGCTTGGCGCTATCGCATACAGTCATTTTTGTCTCTGTTTAAATAATAAAATATTATTTTATATTTTTATAAAAGATTAATTAAACGTTATAAATTTTTATATTGTGCGATTTTTATATTTATAATAATATAACTTTTAACAAAGTAATATTTTTAAAAAATTATTTAAATTTATTAATAAAAAATTGATTTAAATTTAAGATCTTTAATTTTAGACATTATAATATTTTGTATAAGTTTTAATATTTTAATGTTGTTATGTATCTATCAAAAAATATATATTTGTGCAATATTTAAATATTTTTATTAATTAAATATAAGTTTTTATTTAAAAAGTAAATGTAAATTGCCATAATTTTTTCTATTAAACTTTATGAAATTTACAATATATAATTTGTAAGTACATTGTTATAAATAGTGTCAAAAATATATATACTTACATATATAAGTTATTCAACACTTTCATGTTTAGCATAATATTTTTTAAAAATTATATAGTCATATATAGTGTTACATCCACTATAATAATTTATTTATATATAATAATAAATTACTTTAATTAAATCTTGATAATTTTTTTTGTATTAAAAAATTAATAAGACTTTATATGACATTGATAAAATCTAGAAAATTATTGTGATTTTGATAAGTTTTATATTTCAAAATATACATTACGAATAAGATAAAAGATATTCTTTAAAAAAAGTAATACATTTCCTATAAAATATTACGTTAAATATGCAAATATTAAAAAGTAAATAACTATAAAATTTTAACTAATAGACAATTATAAATTATAAACAATAAATAACATTAATGATAAAAGTAATAATATGATAATTGGAATCAAATTAAACATCAAAACCATTTCATAATTTGCAAACATCACAATTATTATTCTAAAAAAGTAAAACAAAAACATAACCAAAATTGTCTTTTGCAAAGTACCATAAAAAATAGTCAAATGCTCTCATTCGTACACAAATTTTGCCTTCTTCTTTGAATCGCTAGTGGAACCACGGTCGGGAAACTGCCTCTTATCACCCGCACTTGCTTGATCTACATCAATTGCTTCAATTCCAGAAGGTATTAACTTGCAAGGAGAAGTTACCTTAACGTTTGAAGTTTCGTCCTATAATATAAGCATTATAAAAATAAATAAATATATTAAATACGAAATAGAATAAATATAGAAATAATATGAATTTTTTTTATACCTTTGAGCTCTTAGAATCTTCAAATTCATCATCTTTTGGAGAGAGTTGAAAGTCCTAAGTATTATTAAAATATGTTAAACAATAATATTTAATAATTGACAATTAATAACATTTATAAGCCGCTCTTATATTAAAAAAATAATAACAATTTATGAATGATGACTTACATCTTTGTCAAGAAAACTTGAACATCTCTCAATCATAGATGGATCGGTATTAATCTTCACAACGTTAAAAGTACCATTACAACGTTTAACATCATCCGGTTTAATTTGAATTCTGAAAAGAATTACTCTTTCAAGCAAATCTTGAATCTCAACAGGAACAACTCCAATCTCATCCTACAATGATATATTACAAAGACGTAATTATTAAAATTATACATTTTGATGAATATTAATAGAACTTTGGAAAAGAAATATTTTGAAAACAACATTTTGCAGTAAGAAAATAATAGATTGCACATCTAAGTGAATCATTGAAACAAAAGTATTATATTTGTCAATATAATTTTTGTTAGTGTACCTCTTTTTGATTTTGAAGCAATTCAAATTCCCTTTTATGTATCAATTCATTGCAGATGTTATACCATAAGTTCAAAGTAGCGTGATTCGAACCATCAAAAGCAACTACCTTGATTCCGTACCTTTAAATAAGAATAGACCATATAACTTAGATTTTTTCAATTAAATGAAAAAAAAGATTAAATTTATGGAAAAATAGATATAATCATTAAAATGAATAGGAATTAATTTATCGTATGATCATAGAAACATTATCCTTGGCACAATTAGTACAATAAAAATTGACATTGTCCTTAAGCACTTTGCGAAAGCATTTTGCACAAGAATTATAGCACCAGTTGTCAAATGACTCTAAACCAACAATCCTTGCACAAATCCAAAACTGACCAACCTATATATTGTTATATTACAATTAGATAAATAAAATATTTGTTGGGAAATATGTAATTTAGTTTTGATGGAAGTTCCAAAACAGGTTGTAATAGGACCGGTCGGACACATTGGTCGATCGATGACTTAGAATCGAATAAGATGACCAATTTGAAATGTATAGATAGCTGATGTAAAAGATAGGTCACATATTGAGGGGGAACTCAATATGTATAGGTCAGTCGAAGTATCAGATGACCCAGAGAAGGTCAGATGATCAGAAGACTAAGCGCAAATCAGAAGACAAGAAGTCAGAAGATCAGGTGAAGACAAGAAGACACTGAAGACTCAGATGAACCTAAAGACTCAGATAACATCAAGACTCGGATGAACTCGAAGACTCGGATAAACTCGAAGACTCAACATCAAACCTCAAGACTCGGTCTGTTGAATACACCGAGGCTCGAGAGACACTGAAGATCAAAAGACACGAAGACCTACTTTCAAAGAGTCTGTTGGGATATTTTAGTTTTGATGAATTATGCTAAAAACATTATCAACTTGTGTTTTTGAAGCTAATCTACGGATAACAAGTTGAGGGAACAAGAGAACAAATTGAGGGGGAACTCACGAAATCGACGTAGATAATCGAGATCGGATGAGGTTTAGATGAGACCCATCGAGATCGGATGAGTAAGATGAGTTCCGAGTTAACTTCGATGAAATGAGCAAAATCAAGAGAAAAAAGTTAAGCCACCGGTGATCGGAAGATCGAGATGACCAGATGACTTAACATCGGATGACCAGAAGAACGACGAGCCGATCCGGTGATCGGAAGAGCGCATAAGCCGATTTTAAAGAAATACGTAAGATCGGAAGAAGGTTGCGGATCGGAAGAGGAGCGGATGAGATCGATCGAGATCGACGTGATCGAGATCGGATGAAGATGAACCGGATGATCAAGATCGACGTGATTGAGATCGGATGTGCTAAAACCGATATCTTAACTCGATGTACTAATCGATGCGATATAATCGATATCTTGACGATGCTATCTTGATCTTATCATGTGGTGATCAGATCAAAGTAGAAGAAATCGATACTCGAGAACTAGAAACCGCGATACCGGATCGTAAAAAGAAGTCATCTGAAGAGAAGTCATTCGAAGTCATATTCATCGAGAATCGAATGCTCTTGATGATCGGTTAGCTCGAAAGTCTTAGTGACGAGGGTCGATTGTCGAAGAAAGAAGAATTGAACTCGGTCCACTCGGTGTCGGTATGTCGATCGAGATAAGGTCCATTAAGAGAAGTCAAATTTGAAGGCTCGGATAGACCAAGGCTCGGATGAAATCAAGACACTTTGAGACTCGAGAGAATCTGAATGATTCCAAGGCGAGGAATCGAGGAATATAGCCGTTAGAATCGGTGGCGTGGACCAACGAGAGGAAGACAACCAGACTGGAAAAGTTGCAAAAGTTATGAGAATAGTATGGATTTGAATGTGACTCTTCCAACGGTAACATTCAAATCCACACTATAAATACAAGTTCTTCCTTCATAATTGATTGTGGAGAATATGCAAAAGATGCTCTGAGCCAAGAGCCTTATATTCAAGCATTCCCACCATAGAACACTGAACAAGAAATACACGCATATATTCAAAGAGTGTTCTAGAACCCAATCTAAGCAACCCACGATGTATCCTAAGCTTAGAGATATTTTCCCAACCTTAGCATTGAGGTTAAACAAATGTAAGGGAAAATCTCACCATAGTTGGAAACCAAACAAACCTTACCCAAATCAGTTTGATAGGATAAGTTTGTAGGTGAGTGTGAACTCGGTAAACATCTAGCAATCCCGAAAGGGAGGGTAGGCGATCCTGTGAGGGTGATAAGTCCCGTTTGAGTGTGAACTCGGTAAACATCTATTGGGTGTTGGACTAACACATTAAACTAAGTCCAGTTGGTTAAGTAGGTGCCCCTGATGATAGGGAAGAGTGGATGTAGGAGTTGGACTCCGAACCACTATAAAATCGTGTGTTCTTTACTGCTTTATGTTCTTACTTGCCATATGCATTCGATTAAGCAAAACACACATTGTTCTTAAAAGAAAAAAATCTGGAATCACTCCGCCTCACCCCTCATTTTTTTATATGCATTGAATGAAATGTTTAAAAGACGACGCATAAAATCGGTTTTAATCGGGACCTCACAAAGTGGTATCGAAGCGGTGTTCAAAGCGATTTCCGATTTCAAAGTAACCACTGAATCGATCTTTTAAAAAAAACCCGTTTCTTTAAAAATGCATATATTCGATGTTTTAGCGCGTCATTATCAAAGGGGAAATTGTTGGGATATTTTAGTTTTTATGAATTATGCCAAAACATTATCAACTTGTTTTTTGAAGCTAATCTACGGATAACAAGTTAAGGGGGAACGAGAGAACAAATTGAGGGAAACTCATGAAATCGAGCGTAGATGATCGAGATCGACGAGGTTGAGAGCAGAGACCGATCGAGATAAGATAGTAAGATGAGTTCGGAGTTAATCGATGAAAGGAGCAAAATCAGAAGAGAAGAAAAAGCTAAGCCGGTTGATCAAGATGATGACGAGATGACTGATCGGATGACCGGAAGAACGAATTTAGCCGATCCGTGATCAAGAGTGCATAAGTTGATCGAAAAGAAACCCGAATCGTAAGATGTGGGTAAGAGAAGGTTCATAGATCAAGAGAGGAGGATGAGATCGACGAGATCGACGCGGATCGAGATCGACATGAAGATGAGCAGATGATCAAGATCAAACCTGATCGAGATATGGATAAAGTAAATTGATATGCTAATTCGACAAAATTAATTGATGGAGATATATCGAGCCGACTGATAGCTATAATCGACCGATCATGGAGCCGACGATCAAAGAAGAAGAAATCGACATCGAGAACTAGAACCGGGATACCGGGGATCGTAAAAGAAATTTCATCCAAGAGAAGTCATCAAGTCATATTCATCGAGAATTTAACGTTATCGATGATCAGAATAGCTCGAGTAAAGGACTGAGGGTCGATTGTCCGAAAACGTAAGAATCAACTCACCGTAAATGGAAAGAAATAGATGCCGACGATTAAGGTCCAATAAGAGTTTTCAACAAGGCTCGGATAGACTGAAGGCTCGGATGGGCCCGAAGACACTAAGACTCGAGAGAATCTGAATGATTCCAAGGCGAGGAATCGAGGAATATAATTTATTAGAATCACCGGCGTGGACCAACGAGAGGAAGACAAACCGACTGGAAAAGTTGCAAAAAGTTACGAGAATAGTATGAATTTGAATGTGACTCCTTCCAGCGGTAACATTCAAATCCACACTATAAATACAAGTTCTTCCTTCATAATTCGATTGTGGAGAATATGCAAAAGATCTTTCTGAGCCAAGAGCCTTATATTCAAGCATTCCCACCATAGAACACCGAACAAGAAATACCGCGATATATTCAAAGAGTGTTCTAGAACCCAATCTAAGCAACCCACGATGTATCCTAAGCTTAGAGAGATTTTCTCAACCTTAGCATTGAGGCTAAACAGATGTAAGGGAAAATCTCACCATAGTTGGAAACCAAACAAACCTTACCCAAATCAGTTTGATAGGATAAGTTTGTAGGTGAGTGTGAACTCGGTAAACATCTAACAATCCCGAAAGGGAGGGTAGGCGATCCCGTGAGGGTGATAAGTCCCGTTTGAGTGTGAACTCGGTAAACATCTGTTGGGTGTTGGACTAACATGTTAAACTAAGTCCAGTTGGTTAAGTAGGTGCCCACGATGATAGGGAAGAGTGGATGTAGGAGTTGGACTCGAACATTTTATAAAATTGTGTGTTCTTTACTGCTTTATGATCTTACTTGCCATATGCATTCGATTAAGCAAAACACACATTGTTCTTAAAAGCAAAAAATCTGGAATCACTCTGCCCTCACCCCTGTTTTATATGCATTGAATGAAATGTTTGCTTCCGCACGAGTAAAATCGGTTTTAAACGGGACCTCACAGAGTCTGCATATTGAAGCTAACACAATGTGCAACTGAAGACTCAACAAGGTAGACTGATCAGTTACTTGATCAAGTCAGCTCACACCTGGTGACAATCAAAAAGATACACCAGACAAGACGAATCCTCTTCAAAAGGAATATCAATCGTCTAACGGACAAATTTCTAAAGTGTCGCCTCGCGAAGCCAAGGAGAAAGCGACACGTGCACAAAAAAAGAGTCGACAATACGGATACGACAACAGACAAAAACGGCGCTTAATCATGCCTACTTACCACGCCGATAATCGAACACGCCACAATCATATCCTCTGACCTACCTAATATAGCCCGAAATTCAAATTGCTCTCCAACGGCTCTTTGATTTCGAGGTCTATAAAATGGGATCGATCTTCATTTTGAAGAACAGGACCAACAGAGATAAAACGCAAGAACCAACAAGTGTAAACGCAAGAACAAACACGGAGACATCGCAAAAGAAGCTAAAGCTACAGCAAATCTCCACTCAAAAGAACACTACATCTGAAGATTATTCTTAAGAGTGTTCATCCCATAGTTCCTAGCAAGAAATCCTATCCACTAGCATTTTTTGGCTAACTAAAGCACCGGGATAGATTTCGGTTGGAACCCTCAATCATTCTTTACCCAAACATAAGTTAGGTCAAGTCTCAGAGAGTGAGAACTCATTAAACATCTCGGTTATCCTCTTTTTAGGATATAAGTCCAGCTGGTTACGTTTGTAGAGTGGGAACTCGATAAACATCTCGGCCATCCTGAAAAGGATATAAGTCCCGTAGGTTAAGCTTGAGTGGGAACTCGGTAAATATCTCGGCCATCCTGAAAAGGATATAAGTCCCATGAGTTAAGTTTGTAAGAGTGGGAACTCGGTAAACATCTCGCCATCTGAAAAGGATATAAGTCCCCTGAGTTAAAAAGTAGGTTAAGGTTCCCTGTGTTAAGGGAAGAGTGGGCGTGGGGCGGGTTTTTAAATCCCGAACCACTATAAAAAGTCTTGTGTGCATTTACTTGCTTTCTTATCGCTTTACACAAGTCACTCAACCGAGTTTAAAGCGCATACATATTCTAAAGTTAAGCTCGACCGCACCAAGCAATCGATCGTCGATTGACACTTGATCGTTGGTTGAAACCCGACTTAAGAATCGATTGATAAAACTAGTTTTTCACACGGGTAAAAACAAGCTTCCGCGACCATTGATTAAGCCGACAGATATCAAACCGATCGCCCTCGGGGCACTCAAGAAGATTGAACATCGATCTAAACCGATACACTAGCACTCTGACGGCAGATGTCTGCGGTTCACACGATCCCACGAAAAAGTTTTGGAAGTCTATTCACCCTTCCCTCTAGACTTCCACCCTCACAAAACCGATTCGGGACCTACAAGTGGTATCGAGGCGGTGGTTCTCTGACCACCGGCTTTTGAGTATCATCGATTCTTGAGGAAGAATCTTTGTGGTCATTTGAATTGATCTTGAAAAACCGTTTTTAAAACTCATTCGTTTTCAAAATCACTCAGCATGGATAATACCTCTGGAATGTATCACGATTTGCCAAAATTTTCAATTGATGAGTATGCAGATTGGGCTATATATATGTGCAACCATCTAGGATCGATAAGCGGCAGAATGATGGAAGTCATCGAACGAGGACCCATCATCATATACCACGACAACCCGGTGAATCGGAGGAGATCCGGACTTTGCCACGGGAAGTCTTGTGCGAAAAAGCCCCAATACGATGGATGCAGAGGAAAGAAAGCTATTTACTCTGAATCTGATAGCGGGCATATAATCATGAAGATAATGGATAAAGTCACCAAAGAGAAGATAAAGTATCTCAAAACCGCAAAAGTAATGTGGGATACTCTTGCTGAGATATGCGAAGGAAATGATCAGATCAAAGACAACCGCCTACAAGCTGAACTGGTGAAGTTTGAAAAGTTAAAGATGTTGCCCAACGAGACCATCAACGAGCTCGATGGGAGGATCACCATGTCAGTCAATAAGCTACGGGAACTTGGTAGAGAGATGTCAGACAAAGATATCAACTACAAGATCTTAAGATCTCTCACCAAGAAATGGGACATGAAAGTCACGATAATCAAGGATTGCCAAGACATTTCAAAGATGAAGCCGAGTAGCTTGTTCTTAAGCCTTAAAGCTCACGAGTTCGACTTAATCGAAAGAGGACAAGCAGATGAAGACGAGACGCCTGCTGAAGCCTCAACGTCTAAATCAGTTGTGTTTAAAGCAACCAGCAGCAGATCGAAGGCATTGAACATGTTGGAAACATCATAAGTCAAGCAGAACAGATCGCTCTGCTTACCAAGAAACTTGAAAGAACTAATACTCAGCTTGGTAAGTATCGGAGATTCTATAGTGACTATCAAAGAAACAGGAGGCCAACTGATAGATCACGAGAAAGAACCAGATCTGATGATCGAAGAGATCATAGAGAAGAAAAGAAAAGAGATGATCTGACAGATGAGAGAAGAGATAATAGATCTGACAGAAGAAGTTCTGACTACTATCAGAAAGGGAAGTCACCTGACAGATCCTACAGACGGAGTGACTCACCTGGTAGAGGAAGTTTCGTAGATCGAGGATCATGCTTCAATCTGCGAGAAACCAGTCACTACAAAGACCCGCCCTGACGACTCCCGAAGAGAAAGAGAAGAGAAACGGAACAAAAGAGAGCGCCTCGGAGATAGGAAAGCCCCGGTAGTGACAATAACATCTAGAATTGATGATTCTATCGCCTTTCGAGGACTCTGGGTACTCATCCAGAGAAGACTTATGTCGATAAGCGATCTTTATTGACTTCCACGAGCATGAAGATCGATATTCTCTTGATGATGATGATGAAGTTCCGCTCGATGGCCAAGGAGGACCAATCTGAGGTAACCTCCAAACCTTCGCTTTTTCAATTTCCACACTTTCGCTATTATTAGCACACCTTGGAGAGATTGACTTGCGGCTCTACTCGAGCAATTGCTTGATGATCTCTCGGAAGCGAGAGACACTTATACAATAGTGGAAGCTGAAAATGACAAGCTAAGGATCGAAATAATCATTTCGTTAAAGAGAACGCTCTCGGTAAAAGCCTCTTGAACTAAAATCTCTCTGAAATTGTTTAGAAAATGGCCGAGGAACTTAACGCTCAAGGTTAAATCATCGATCGGGAGAAACGGATCAAAGATCATTAGCAATCAACAAACAAACAAGGTGATGATTTCAAAATCCTTCAAGCTAAATTTGATGAGCTATTCCGAGCTACATGAGAGTCTTAAATCTATCGAGGATAGTCTGCGGAAGAAAATAGAGGTTTTCACAAAGTCATCTAAAAACCGATTCAAGAAATGAACACCTATTTTCGAACGACTAACGAGAAGGAATTGGGTATGAGAACCCTTTCTACATCCTCAAAAGCCCCGTTTGATTCACTTGAGGAAGGGTGTAATCAAACGAGTCTCGACAAAGATACACTAAAAGCTAAACTTGTATCTAATAAGGGAAAAAGACACCTTTGAGCAAGTAAAGGCGGTGCCTAATCGTAAAAGGGAACAGAAATGGACCCCAACTGATAAAACATCAGCCGAGGAATCAACAGAAGAACCCAGTTCTTCTGAAGAGACCTCAACCTGATCAGCAGATTAGGTATCAGAAGAGACAACCCATAAGAAGGAAATCTAATCTGAGACCCAATCAAGGTCACCGCCTAATAAGAAAGCTATAGGTAAAACTGCAAAGACCACCTATGCCAAAAAGATATGAATCTTTTGATGGTAGCAAATCGTACCTACCCTTATAATCGAGAGATCTAGGGTTATCTGCTTTGAGCGCCTTTGGATTAAAAGAAGACAAAATATAAAGAAAAATCTCAAGTCTTCTAAGTCATCCAAGGCTCACACTAATAATCATACTAATTAGAAAGCATATAAAGAAACATATGATTATGTTGATATGTATGGGAGACAAATCAGACCTTCTAATCTTTCAGATTTTCATAGAAGTGCTCTGTTTGTGTGGATCCCTAAATCCACCACTAACCCCCAGGACCCAATTCCAAATGGGTACCTAAAGCCTGATTTGATTGCGAGGTTCGGGTGGGATCGCCAACAAAGGAGGTGCACAAGCAACTATATCGGTACATCGATAGTGGATGCTCAAGGTACATGATTGGAAGCGAGACATCTCCTTAGATCTTACAAAGAACAAGAAGTCCCATGCGTGTACTCTTTGGTGATGATAACTTTGGTTTTACCAAGGATTGAACCTTAGAGAATGATGATGTACAAATGGCTGGAGTCTCGTATGTCGAAGGATTGAAGCACAATCTACTATCAGTATCACAATTCTGCGATAACGGATTCAGCTTTGAGTTCTTGAGCGACAAGTGTACGATAAGGAATCGAGCCACTCAACAAATCTTGCTAATCGGGTTCAAGGAAAGGCACGATCTACATAGCAGATTGGAGCAGTTGTTAGAAGAATACATGCTTAATTGTTAAGAGTTCTAAAAGTAGCGATTGGCTTTGGCACAAAAGATTGAGTCATCCGAACTTCAAGACTCTTAACAAGATCGCTAGGATGTCTTTGGTTGAGGACTTTCGAATGAGATATTCTCCAAAGATCGGACATGTGCCGCGATGTCGGGAAGGAAAACAAGTTAGAGCCTCATTCAAGGGAATACCTGGACCAGCATCCAGTAGAGTATTGCAACTGCTCCATATGGATCTATTCGGACCCGATTACACCGGTCGGTCTCGATGGACTTAAATATACTCTTGTAATCGTGGATGATTATTCCAAGTTTACTTGGGTTGTATTCTTATACAAGAAGAACGAGACAACGACTAAGATACGAACCGCTCAAAAAGCTACAAAATGAGAAGGGTGTCAAAGATAGTAAAGATCGGATCGGATAAAGGTACTGAGTTCTGAATTCCTTTATTCTTGATTTTTGATTGAGTTTGGTATCTGACATGAAACGTCGTCACCGCAAGGACGCCACAACAAAATGGAGTAGCGAACGGAGAAACATAACTCTCAAGGAAGTTGCTCGCGACTATGTTATTTGAACATGCCACACCAAGCCGTTTTTTTAAGGAATAATAAACCAAAGATGCCATACTTCGAGCAGATGTTCTCGACTAATACTCACTTCAAAACACCTTATGAACTGTGGAAAGACGAAAAAACCTCGTGTTTTCATACTTCCATGTTTTTGGGTGCAAGTGTTTCATTCACAACAATGGGAAAAGTCGGGTTGAAGACTTTTGAGGCCAAGTCGATGAGGGCATATTCTTAGGATATTCCTCATCAAGCAAGGCTTTCGAGTTTACAATAAACGAACTCTAGTTGTGGAAGAAACACCCCATGTGGTCTTTGATGAGACATCCTCCGAACAAGAGAAAGTGCGCCTCGAGAACAAGCCGTGCCGGATCAAGCAGATTACATCACGCGAAAAAATGAATCGGCTAAGCATCAAGGATAAAGAACACGAACACGTAGCGGTGCACATCCCGAACTTGATCTTATCGATTCAACAGTCAATCGAGACTAAAGGTACGCACAATCGATTGAAGAAGGCATTCTGGTGAGATAAAGATCAACCCGAACCATCGGTTCGGGGGAAGTTCCTATGAACAGACTTCAGCACATGATGAGTCCAACATCAGCTGAGACATGTTCTTATCAAGTGGATCATAATTCTGCACCACTCCCAATCACTAGTAATGAACTATCAGATATGGATGATGTCCTCCAAATGACGCACATCGAGCGCGAAGGACTGGATTACCGGTCATCTAACTAATCTGATTATCGAAGACCCATCTGATAGAGTCAAAACTAGACATCAGATTGGTGAAAGTGCCATATACTGTTGTTATCTGTCTATGAAGGAACCAACTATAGTAGATGAAGCTCTACAAGACGCAAGCTGGATTCTAGCCATGCAGGAGGAGCTGGAACAGTTTGAGAGAAATCAAGTTTGGGAATTGGTGGACAGACCAACTCATCAAGACGTAATTGGCACAAAGTGGGTATTCAAGAACAAGAGAGATGAGAAAAATGTCATAACCAGGAATAAGGCAAGACTTGTTGCTAAGGGGTATTCACAATCAGAAGGAATTGATTATGATGAGACATTTGCACCAGTCGCTCGCCTAGAAGCCATTCGGCTGTTTCTGGCCTATTCTTCCCATAGAGGGTTCACTGTGTATCAGATGGATGTAAAAAGTGCATTCTTAAATGGGGTACTAGCAGAGGAAGTTTATGTCGAACAACCTCCAGGCTTTGAAAAAGGCAACCAAGTGTACCATTTAAGGAAAGCTCTTTACGGCCTGAAACAAGCTCCTCGAGCTTGGTATGATACACTCTCTCAGTTCTTGACAGACAATGGGTTCACTAAAGGAACATTGGACATAACCTTATTCAGAATAGAAGATGGAGAAGATATTCTGATGGTTCAGATTTACGTGGACGACATCATCTTCGGATCTCCCAACAAGAAGCTATGTGAGAAGTTCAGCAAGTTGATGCAAGGGAAATTCGAGATGTCCATGATGGGTCAGATGAATTACTTTATGGGATTACAAGTCAAGCAGAGTACAGAAAGAATATTCATCTCGCCAGTAACATGGGGGGGAATCTCTTGGCAAAGTTCGGGTTCAACAACGCAAAGGAAGCGAATTCCAATGATGACCGGATTCAAGATGGATCCGGGCGAAGTTGGTCGGAAAAACGAATCGAAGGAGTATAGAGCTCTAATTGGATCTCTACTATACCGATTGCCCAGCCAGACCGGACATTACTTTTTGCGGTAGGTGTATGCCTTGATTTCAAAGCAAATCTAATGCAAAGCCACCTAGAAAGCGACTAAGCGGATTCTCAAATATCTGAAGGGGAATGTAAACCTTGGTTTATTTTACCCATCAGATGACAATCTAGAGCTTAGTGGGTATTCTGATTCAGATTACGGAGGTTGCAGAATCGACAGGAAGTCAACCTCAGGTTCATGTCAGTTTCCGGGAAATAAACTGATCTCTTGGTTTTCGAAGAAGCAGACATCGATTCGCGACATCTACTCTTTGAAGCGAGAATATATATGGGCGAGGAAGTGTTCATTGTTCCCAACCCGCTCTGGCTAAGTCGGCCGGTGAGGATTACAACATCGTAGCTAGAACGTACCTATATTCTCGTGCGATAATAGTCTTTATTGCAATCACTCAGAATCCTGTTCTACATACAAGATGCAAGCATGTGGATGTCAGACACCATTTTATCAGAGATCATGTTGAAAAGAAGAATATCAGGATGGAAAAGATCCATACTGACAAGCAGAAAGCTGATATCTTAACCAAGCCACTAATCGACCGAGATCAGATTCGAGAGAGTTATCAACGAGGTAGGGCTTACGGATCTTGGAGAAAATGCACCGAGATATGGTGAAGGATTGATC
Organism: Stenogyne calaminthoides; assembly: GCA_037126765.1. Lineage (NCBI taxonomy): Eukaryota > Viridiplantae > Streptophyta > Magnoliopsida > Lamiales > Lamiaceae > Stenogyne > Stenogyne calaminthoides. Next base: position 29,347,907 of record JBBCBC010000009.1, on the reverse strand, counting down.
TCCGATTCAGGTTGGTTAAAAGACTAACCAAGGATAAGTGGAATCAGTTGAGTTAGGAATCTCAACTGATCAGACGACCAGACAAGGAGCCAATCTGAAGTTCAGAAAGGAGCAAATCAGAAAGTCAGAAAGGTAGCCGATCTGAAGTTTAGACAAAGGGCAGATCAGTTCAAGATATATCAGATTAAGGGGGAACTGGTCAGATTGGAAAGATCACTTTATAAGTCGATTAAAGCTACAGTTAACAAACAAGTCAAGTTTAAAGCTACAGATCGCATAAGTCAGAAGAAAACAACACAACAATGGAATAAACAGAGTTTTTCATTGATAAAGACCCGGAGGTCAGTTTTACAAGTTACAAGTGATATCACAAGCTACAAATGCTACATCTATCTTCAAGTGGTATTACAAGTACAAGAAGACCCGGAGGTCGATACATAAACCATCAGCCCTAAGACAACCCTAGGGGGGAAGAGAGAGAGATTTTAGAATCGATGTTCTCGGACTCTCCGACCGGGCAGAGAGAGCTTCTAGAATCCGAAAGTTTGCTCTTAGAATCTTGGAGTGAGAAGCGAGAGCGAGCCTTGAAGGATCTTTAAGCTAGGAGCCCTTAGACCTAAATAAATGGGCTCTCCAGCTGTTAAATGGGACACGGTGCCACAGGTTTGGTCACAAAGACCATATGGTCATGAGTGTCTCATGCAAATATTGAGTTTGATACACTATTTTGTATATCAAACCTATGTTTTGTTTCAGACTGGGTCTGTTGATGCTAATACCGTCATCTCGATAGGCGCACAAGGTGCATACGGTTAGAAGAAGTGCCTTCTCATTTGCCTTAGCAGATCCACCTCCATGGTGGTAAAGAAGCTTAGCATTGATCGTATGTGAAATCTTAGATGATGACGAAAGCAGTGTGAAGGAACACACAGGGTTGATCTGAGAAGCTGATTTCATTAGAAAAGGGCTAAAGGTTCCCACCGGAAGTTTCACCGGAAATAAGGAACTCATCGGAAAAGCATGAAGGATATGTTAAAGAAGATGAAATGGTTTATGATTGTGTTGTTCACCTAACACCCCAGGCTATTTATAGAAGGAAATTAGGGGTATAAATGCAAATTTTATCGTCTCAGAAAATCTTAAGAGAAATTTGCATCGACAACGTGTTAGGAACACGCGGCTAATGGTTGGATGAGTTAACGGTGTGATTAAATCACAGCGTATCTATGCCATTGTTACGGAATGTCAAATCGCGCCGATTTGGGAATCGAGGCGACTTTTGGACTCCCCGAAGTAAAAGTTTTGGCGGGAGTTGACTTCAGTTAATGCGAGATTATGGAAGAAAACTGAAGGATGAAGCTTTTCAGAAAAGAGGATCAGATAAGTGACGAAGCGTTTCAAGCAAAGAATCTGATCAGATAAGCGAGATATTGTTGGGAAATGCATGAGGCAAACATCAGATAAGTCAACAAAGTACCAGATCAGATCACCGTGGTAACTGATTGATTACAATATCAATCAGTCAGATACGCTCCCTTATTTATCTCTTTCTGAATATCTTTATATGCGTTATTTATTTTTAATTGATTTATTTTACACTATTCATGACGCATGCTCTGCAAAGCTTTTAATGCGGACCTGAAAATGTTTTCAAAATGTTTTATTGTGATTTTTCGAGTCCGGAAAATGAGAAGACTGTTTTTCTCAACCGTGCGATCAAAATACTTTTTGGCCGACTAATCTCAGCCATCGATTTCAAAACACGGATACTTGAGTACTTTGGAAAGTTGTGCAAAAAGGTTTTCCCTCGTATTCTACAAAATCCATTTTTTTCTCAGAAAACCGCTTTCCACTACTTCGTCTTCTCAAAATTCTGAAAAGATCATATTTCGTTTAAAATTCTCTAAGAATTACCTTCGAAATCATTTGATTCTACACTTCCGATTTCAAAATCTTTCGAATCAATTACTGGTAATTTCTTGTTTTAAATTAATTGCATGATCTAGATTTCTCTATGGTTCCTAGGTTTCCAAGTTGTATTTCTGTAATTTATACGATCTAAACGCTTATTTGCTAAATTGATGCTGAATTTTGCTAGTTTGGATGAATTTATTGAAATATCTTACTCAAACTAAACATCAATCTGCATATCTTACAGAAATGGCACATCTTGTTTCAAGACCAGGACAAGGGAAAAAGTACTGCAACTTTGCATCGATGAAGAAAGACATCATTGATGAAAAGTACGTCGTCTTCAACATCACCTCATATCCGGAATCGCTGGAAATTTTGGAGTGCTTAAGAGCGTGTGGACTGGAACGATATTGCTCTACTCATCGAACATCGTTCACACCCATGAAGCCACAGAGTTTCTTTACAATCTGCAGAGGGATGAAGACAATGATCTTGACTGATTTCTTCCGTTGGCGGAATGAAAGTTCGAGTGACGAATGACGATCTCGGGGGATATTTGGACTAACTCGAGGAAGCATCAATCCGAGACCTACACGATCACCGAGGAGGGAAAATGAGTTTCTTGAAGCCGAAAGCCGCCGAGACCGGCAAACAAGGAGAACACGACAAACGTCAAAAGCCTCCTATCCGAAAAGAAAGTATCGCCTTCTTCTTGAGATCGTTCGGAAAGGTGATCATGTGCTCGACTTACGACCTTGACGCGGTCACTTCATACAAGATAAGTGTAATGGCCGCAATAATCAAGAAGGCTTCAGACATCGATTGGTTGGGTATGGTCAAAGCAAGACTGAGAAAAGACTCCGGGAAGTTCAAACTGACCCAGAGCAATGAAGTGCATTTATCTTCGAAATGCTCATTCATACACAAAATCTCTATCATTCGTCGGATGTTCGCCGCGAGAATTATGAATGGAACGAGAATGGAGCGAAGATTTATCAAAGCAAAAGCACAAGGCCATCTTGGGCAAAGATGAGTCCCTACTACGGACAAGTTGATGAGGATCCGGCTCTTATGTGCCCAAACCCAAGGGAGAAAAGAAAGGAAAAAGATAAGGCAACGCGATGCGAAGTGCAGGAAAAGACCATTCAAGAGAAGAGGATGAAGAGGAAGGATCTCGCCAAGAAACCAGACGCTTAGCGGAAACGTCAGAAGAGAGTCTCACCTCCTCTCGAAATCGCTCCAAGTTCCTTGACAAGCCCAGAAGCAGAGGATCCGATGCAAGAAAGATACGATGAGATAGCGATCCGCTTTCGAGCCAACTATCGAGAAGTGGGAAGAACAGATGATCGCAGCAGAAGGAGAGAAATCATCGAAGGACGAAGTGGTGCAATCGAGGAAGAATCACCATCGATTCTCTGCCTCTAACCAAGATCTTCCAGAGAGCAAGATCGCCGGCGCCCACTTCCAAATCACCATCACCCTCTCCCGTAAATCATCACCTCAACCCTCTCCCCACAAAACCTTCTCTCCCTCACCCTCACCTCTCAGAACAAAATCTCCAACACCACCAATCAATGAACCCGTTCAGAAACCGAACACCCTCTACACGCCTAAAAACGAACCCGAACAACAAACATCCCAATCCCCAATCCAGTCTCAAGAACCTGAGAGATTCGACGAACATGTGTCCATCTCTCATAATCCCTTCAACACCGTAATAAAGTACTTGCTTCACCGCCTCCAGAGAGCCCCATCGTAAGAATAATGAAGCAACAGATCAAAGAGTATCTCTTTGGATCTATGCCCCGAATTGGATCAACATCCGGCATCCAAAGAACGGATAGAAGAGATAGTGTTCTGGAGGGATATCAGACTGAAGAGCATTGAAGAACTTCTGATTCTAATGACAACTCTGGGATCAGACTTCTTTGTAGACTTGGAGTTGAAATGTCTACACAATGCTGGGATTGAAAGTGTTGTTGAATTGGCATCGAGCAGCGATATCCAATGGCCGATTCGAAAGGTTTGGAATTGCCGATAATAGGGAGGAAACCGTTCAACCTCCTCTGGATCATGAGGACTGCCGATGAACCAAGAATGGGTCTTTGCAGATGAGACCCAATTTGGCAAGGCCTCAACATCCGAGCAGATTGCTAAAATGAGCTCGATACCCTAGATCATCACTCTAAGAAGATTCGAGGGATGGGATCCAGTGCGCATTTGAAGACAAATTCGCGGCCTTTCACCACAATGAGATCGATGAAGCGGTTTGAAGATGAGCAAAGTGAAACTAGTTGACAAGGAACGGTTACCTTTGTTGGGATGCACAATGCCATCCATCTTTGAAGTAATGCAACTAGTATACCCTCTTCCGAGAAGCTCAAGCTCGACGACAAACTCTCGGTTTACAGAGATGCTCAATCGCATACGTGTACTTTTGGAGAGTGTCTGGGCATCCTTGGACAAAACCAACAATCACTTGGATATGGGTTGGAAACATTTTCTAGCTTCTCTGAGAAAAGGCAAGACCGGAAATCGAAAGCGCTCTCGACGCTTCTACACACTGCACATACGCCACACCGTCCGGATCACTCCTCTTGTTGTTGAGGAACTTAGAGAGGAGATCTCACGGCAATTAACAACTCGAACCAAGAAGATGTCCAACCTCTTTGATGCAACCAAAAAGGGGAAGGAAAAGAGTCCGAAAAAGGAAAAAGAGAATCTGTAAAAAACAGACTCAAGAAAAAGAGAACAAAGAGAAGGAAGAAAAACAGACTCAGAGACAGTTGGTAAAATTTTCATCTCTACCAAAAACCACTGTATCTATCTTGCCAGCCACTCCATCTACCGATCTCGATTCTTTGAAACAAAAAGAAACGTGCAAAGAACACAAGAAAGAGATCGCTAGCGTAAAAGTACTCTTTTAGAGATTACTGCCAGAGTCGACAAAATTGAAGACTTCTCTTTATCCGTTCAGAAAAGAATGGAAGCTGATGATCAGGTCAAGAGCCTTGAACTCGCTAAGAAATTAGCTGAAGAAGATGAACAAGATGAACCTGAGCAAACTCTAAGGAGGAAGAAAGGCAAAGACAAGATGATGAAAGCAACTGCGGAAGATCAGAGACAAGGCCAGATATTCTCCACCAAAAGTCAGATGACTCCTGAACAAGTTCAAGAGCAAACAAGACAGAGAATAAGAGAGGCCGCAATCAAGAAGCGGAAGTTAGCAGAGGCAAAGGGGCTGAACATTGCCTACATCCGAAGGAAGACCGAAGCTGCAGCAGAGGAGATTGCTTGGGAGAAAAATGCCCTTCCAGAACCTGTTAAAGGCATCCTCTGTGCACGACAAGATTTGCTTCCAGAATGGGATCAGATCAGAGGAGAATGGTTATGTGACATCCACATCCTGGAGAAGATTCCAATTCATCAAGATCAAACTGAAAATGATGATGAATTTCGGAACTGGTTAGAAACAAAGTATCCAGACTTCTACCGCAAAGCGGTGATGACGGAAGGCAAGATCATGTCGCGATACGAAGCTCCACCCTTTGAACTACTCCTTCCACCTTTGCGTCCGGACAACAAGCTAGATCCCGATTAAATTCAAGAACATCTACTATGGACTAGCCGAAAAGGAGGAATCCATAGAAAAGAAAAATTTGGACAAGCTAATGCAAAGGATTCTGAGGATGTTTGGCATCCCCATAGAAGCGCAAAATGTTCAAGTACACTGAAGAAGACAACTTGGAATCGGATGATAGTACGCTTTTCACATATTCTACAATGCACACACCTATCTGAATAAAACTTTCCATCCCACTGATTCTAAGACAATCATCTCATTGTCTTCTGAGGTATGTACTATTTGCATTATCTACATTTCCATTCATGGTATCTATTTTTCTGATCAAGTTTGGTTAAGTGTTTTGGTTCCATCAAAAATGGGGGAATTGTTGGGAAATATGAAATTTAATTTTGATGGAAGTTCCAAACAAGGTTGTAATAGGACGGTCGGACACATTGGATTGATGACTTAGAATCGAGAATAAGATGACCAAATTTGAAATGTATAGATGGCCGATGTAAAGATAGGTCACATATTGAGGGGAACTCAATATGTATAGGTCAGGTCGAAGTATCAGATGACCCAGAGAAGGTCAGATGATCAGAAGACTAAGCACAAATCAGAAGACAAGAAGTCAGAAGATCAGGTGAAGACAAGAAGACACTGAAGACTCGAAGAACACGAAGACTCGAGATGAACGAAGACTCGGATAACATTTGAAGACTCGGATGAACTCAAGACTCGAGATAAACTCGAAGACTCAAAGATCAAACTCAAGACTCAAGACGTTGAATACACCGAGGCTCGAGACACCTAAAGATCAAAAAGACACAAGACCTACTTTCGCCAGAAGTCCGTGATATTGAAGCTAAGACAATGTGCAATGAAGACTCAACAAGGTAGACCGATCGGTTATTTGATCAAGTCACCACACTTTGGTGACAATAAAAAGATACACCGCATACATTTAATCCTCTTCAAAAGGAATATCAATTGTCTAACGGACAAATTTCTAAAAGCCTCGGCTATCAAGGAGAAAGCGACACGTGCACAAAAAGAGCTGACAATACGGGATACGATGTTGTAGACAAAAACGGCGCTAATCATGCCTACGGCCACGCCGATAATCGAAGCACGTCATAATCATATCCTACAGCCTACCTAATATAGCCCGAAATTCAAATTGCTCTCCAACTGCTCTTTGATTTCGAGGTCTATAAAATGGGATCGATCTTCATTTTGAAGAACAGGACCAACAGAGATAAAACGCAAGAACCAACAAGTGTAAACGCAAGAACAAACACGGAGACATCGCAAAAGAAGCTAAAGCTACATCAAATCTCCACTCAAAAGAACACTACATCTGAAGATTATTCTTAAGAGTGTTCATCCCATAGTTCTTAGCAAGAAATCCTATCCACTAGCATTTTTGGCTAACTAAAGCACCAGGATAGATTTTCAGTTGGAACCCTCAATCATTCTTTACCCAAACGCAAGTTAGGTCAAGTCTGTAGAGTGAGAACTCATTAAACATCTCGGTTATCCTCTTTGTAGGATATAAGTCCCGCTGGTTACGTTTGTAGAGTGGGAACTCGATAAACATCTCGACCATCCTGAAAATGATATAAGTCCCGTAGGTTAAGCTTGAGTGGAAACTCGGTAAACATCTCGGCCATCCTGAAAAGGATATAAGTCCCGCAGGTTAAGTTTGTAAGAGTGGGAACTCGGTAAACATCTCGGCCATCCTGAAAAGGATATAAGTCCCATGAGTTAAAGTAGGTTAAGGTTCCCTGTGTTAAGGGAAGAGTGGACGTGGGGGCGGTTTTTAAATCTCGAACCACTATAAAAAAGTCTTGTGTGCATTTACTTGCTTTCTTATCGCTTTACACAAGTCACTCAACCGAGTTTAAAGCGCATATATATTCTAAAGTTAAGCTCGACCGCACCAAGCAATCGATCGTCGATTGACACTTCACCAATCGGTTGAAAACTGACTTAAGAATCTGATTGATAAAACTGGTTTTTCACACGGGTAAAAACAAGCTTCCGCACCATTCAATTAATCTGACAGATATCAAACTGATCTGCCCTCAGGCACTCAGTAAGATTGAACATCAGTCTAAACTGATACACTAGCACTCTAATCGGGTAATCTGCAGTTCACACCTGATCCGCACGAAAAGTTTTGGAAGTCTATTCACCCCTCCCCTCTAGACTTCCACCCTCACAAAACCCGTTTGGGACCTACAATATTAATATTAATTGATTTCAAAAATAAAACATTCTTGAATAATAATTGATTAATTATAATTCATTTGTAAAATTTACCTTGGGATTTTGAAGGATTGTGTCAATAGGTATGACATGAATGTCACGAACATCACTAACAGTGTCACTCAAAGATGACCAAGAAAAAGTACCAGAGAGATAAAAGGTAATAAGATAAAAGGTATATTAATATAAATTTTATTAATTAATAAAAAATATGAAAATTTGATTTATCTTAATATAAAAATTATACCTTTTTTTTAATTCGTGTATCTCTTGTACATCATCTCCATATACAATTTTTTATGTATTAAAAGAGTTTGAAATTGAGTAGTCCCCTGTATAATTTTTAAAAATATATATATAAATACTGTATGTATAATGTTAAAATCTTCGGTAATACATATTGCTATTACAATGTACTAAAAATAATAAACAAATATTTATCATAAGATAAATACATAAAAAAATTTAAAAAATTACATGGCACTATTAAAATATAAAACTTACGATTATAAAGCTTTGCGCGAAACATTTGCAGAATGATTACTGGTGAATCATTCGAACCCGACATTCGAACCTTTTTAAGTTCGTTGATAGATTCACCCCATAGTGACACTTTCAACCGAGAACCCCTACAAAAAAATATAAATTATGGTAAAATCATATTAAACATATGATATATGTATAATTTTTTTTATTGAATATTAACTTATATATATAATAATAGATTAATGAATTAATTAATGATGAAGATACTTACTCCAAATTTTCTAGAAAAAAATTCCAATAATTTTGTGGGCTTCATATTCACCTCTCTATCTTGGATGTCACCAATCTCACAAACTCTTCCAATAACATCTGCAATATTATAATTAAAAAAAAGTATATGTTTAATGAAAAAATAAAAACTATTGTAATTGTAATAACTTTATTAATGAATTAAATTAAGTATTACCAATCAATCGTCCTTCATTAACTGGTTTTCCGAATGTTAAATCCGAGAATGCAGTAAAGACATACATACTTCTAGGAAAACTCAAATCGTTGAATTTCGACACTCTAGTGGACGAAATAAATTGAATTTTAAAATCATTAGAAGTTGTTTTAAATGGAGCCTTGTCGCTAGTAACCAAAACATTTCGGATGACATATAAATCTCCCTCAGAAAATGTGTTGCGGTATTTCTCAATGCTATGCGATTTGATGGTAGCGTGTACCCGATTACACTATAAGAAGAAAAAAACTGATTAGATTTGTATATATTAATATTATTATCAAAAAAAAATTTGATTAACATAAAATTAGAGTGCTACCTCGCTATCATGAAACACACATTCTATATTTCTTAAAGGGTTACTCAACCCGTATGCAGGAGCCTCGTAGGTGCGTAAACACCGCAATGTCATTGTCCATGAGGTACTTTTTGAATTAATATTTTTAATCAGAGATGAAGAGGACGACATTGTATCGTATATTCTCAAACCTGAAGAAATAACAAAAAAGGTAGATAAATAATTGTAGAATTTAAAAAGGGTAATTTGTAATAATAATACAAAAAGTATTCATAAAAAATATAAAATGAAATATACTTATTGATATGGATCAATATGAACTTTTATAAGATATTGAGAAAATATTTTGTGAAGTTATAAGTGATGAGTGTACCTATTTATACACAAATACATGTTTCAATATTTAGAAAGTAAATATAATTTTTTTTTTAAATTTATTAACATAATTTAATATTATGCTTAATCATTGCTTGCAATTATGCTTAATCATTGCTTGATATTTGCATATAAATTATTAAAATATATTAATGAAAATTTTATACATAAAAATAATAATAATGTTTAATTAGAATTAAAATTAAACTAAGGTAAATATTACTCACGTGATAAAATTAATAAACATATTAAAGTATATATAAATTTGAAAAAATAATGTATATGAAAATTTTGTATATTACCCTGCATATAATCTTTTGTGTTGATATATAATTAAAAATATAAATATATGATATAGACTATATAGTGTTCTAAAAGTTATTTATATATAAAATTAGTTCTTTATAATTGATATAAAATAATATTATTATATGTTTTAAATCATGCAAATAATTTAAGGAAATATTAAAATTTATTTTAATATACATCCTCTAATAAAAATAATGACCCCTAAATTCATGCCATGAAAGTTGTGGCTAACCTTGCAGAAGGTATGCATAGGTTGATATTTCAGTTGAGTTGTTTTGATTTCCTGCTATATTTAGGTGGGTTTTTTCGCAAAATCAGTGGTGAATTCCTATATCATTAAATAATGTGTATTATTTCAATCATATTATTTTAAAAAATCCGCAATACTCTTTCAAGCAATGGATATTAATTTAAAATTATTTATATAAAAATTTAATGCTCTAAAATTATAAATAAAAAAATAAATCATCCTTTAAAAAAGAAAATAAATGTATAAAATGTTAAACTACAATTATTAATTTATAGCCACAAAACCGTACACATTTTAAAAATGTATATGACAATTTTAAATGATACACATAAAATAATGTGAAGTAATCCCAAAATTAAAGGGTAGTCACAAATTTAATATTCAACTGGAAACGTCAAATTAAGTGAATAAATCAATGCACAATTATAAAAAATAAAAAAAAAACATTAATATTTTCTACTTTAAAAAAAATGATCCGTAAAATTAATTATTCCAAATAAACACAATAGTGAAAGACACAATTAAAGGATCAATTATATGTGTCATTATTTATACAAATTGACTTAACATGTGTAGAAATAAGTGGATTTCAATTGACTATATTTATGTAACTGATTATGCACGCATTTTTAGGAATTTTAATAACTAATTATGGACAAATTTTAAGGAATTAATAGTTATTGATGGTTTAATTGGAATGAAAATTTCTGCTCCTAATCACGGTAATTAAATAGAAGTAACAATAATTATGCATTAATATTTATTATTGATTTAATTGGAATTAAAGTTTTTGCTCCACGTGTAATTTTAATTAGAGTTTGACCGGTTCTATTTATTGTTTCAATAAATCATTGTTATAAGACGGATTGCGGGGAGAATACAAAAAGTAAATTTTTTTTACATAATTACTCACTGGCACATTTTGTATCTCTTTTCTAATTAGATGTTAGATAAACTCACATTCATCTAGTAATAGAGTGGCTCATTATTTTTAACAGAACAAAATTTTCTTCCTTGGAGATGGATGTGGAGTTTAGCACCAGAGGGGGGAAATTTTTTCATATTATTATAATTCAAAGAGATGAACTCATAGAAATAAAGATTATTTTACGTATAAAATAAAAATATTGAAAACCCAAATTGATCTGTAAAGTCTCTAAATTTATCTGAGCTAAGTTTTATATGAATAATTTAATTTAAATTCATTTCCCAACCACATTAACGTCTTTGTATGCATATATATTAAAAATGATGACATAACTCATAAGTGGTGTGTACAACTCCAACAATAACAGCGACCCTTCATCGTCAAACCGTGTTTGTTTGAAATATTGTTTTAGTTCTATGTAATTTCAGGGTTTATATTATGGAAGGAATCAAAATAATAGTATTTGAAATTATTATAATTGTGTGCAAAAGTAATTATAGTATTAATTTCCTTCATATATGATATATATATGATAATTTATAGATGGTGGAATGACAGATATCAGAAATATTTGAGTTGAATCGAAAATTAAAAAGGCCTTCTTATCCAACATTTCTTATTAAATGTGAAATTGATGAAAACATATATATTTTTAAAAGACTTGGGTTCTTGTCCACTAAATTTTAAAAGGGTAATTCTTGGTGGGCAGATTCTGCCCTGGGCAGAAAAGACTATTTTAGACTTGATGGGCTTAATTGATGGCAGATTCTTGTGTGGGCTTGATTGAGGGCAAAGGTTTTTTAATGATTCTGTCCTGCCCATTTAGCACCTCCCATTTTAAAAAGGACTACTTAAACAAAATAATATTATATCACATCAAACTATAATGTACATTAGATAATTAAATGAATAAGACATCAAAATATATAAAGTCAAAATCTATAACTATATATATCACAATATCAAATCATAAACATAGAATATGAGCTATTTTTCCTTTTATAGTTTTGGCGCCAATCGTCCTCAGCCGTTGATCATTTTTAGTGGATTAATCTTGATCGTCCATTATTTTGCATCAATTACTCATTTTATTTTTCACCACCTTTTTTTTTACCATTTTAGTTTTTGGTGGGAAACTTTATGGGCCGTCGATCTATGAATTAGTTTGATCTCAGCCGTTGAAATAAAGAACATAAATTCCACAATTCATAACAATCAACTTAAATCACATTTAATTGCACTTCTATCTTAGCCATACATTTAATTGTTGTTTGGCCTTCAAACTCTATAAATACTCCACTTACAATCCTCAATTTTATCTTCTCATTGCTTTGGTTGCACTTTGTTGGAATAGCTACAAATATAATTTTTTATATTCACAATATAGATAGATTGGTATGATTTCTTTATTGTAATGGTGTCATTTTTTATGTTTTCATTTTTTTTGGATAGGATCCTTGTAATGTATAAAATTTACTATTTAGTAATGTATAAAATTTAGTATTTAGCTTTATTTGTAAGGATGTAAAATCCATTCTACAATATTCATTCATTATGTTCTACATAAATTTTGTATCACAAAAGTTGTTTTTTCTGAAATTTTATCACGTCTTTTTCCATTGATCGTCTACACTTAGATATTCTCCCGTCTATCTCTTCTCTTCATTTAAAGAACACATCGAGTGTATATAAAATCACAGGTAATGTGTATGATGTATTCAATTCTTCAATCAATTGATGAAACCAACACCAACAAAACAAGTTTATTTTATCTTTTATATGTACGATGAACTGTTTTCCCACATTTTCATTTTTTCAATTATTTGTGTATATCATGTTCTTGATTATCTATTAATAATTTATCTTCATAATTCAATTGTATGCCTACGGATTTAATCCAAAATTTTATTTTATTTTATTTATGTCTCATAACTCATAAATTGTACTTTTTATTCAATTATATATTAAATAATAATGTATTGATCACCTCTCAAAATTCATATATTCTTGATATTCTTTAAAAAAAACAGAACCTAAACAAAAAATGAATCATAGCTTCCGATTTAATAAAATAAAACTACTGAGATTAATGTTTATTGCAGTCATTTAATCTGTTACTCAAGAAACCAGAAGCATGATAATATTTTAGTTAACAAACTTATAGTGGATGGTTTAATAAAATAACTCAAACAATTTGATTTTATTTTTGTAGAGTGTATCATATGCTTTATTTTTTCCATGTAATAATCTTATTATTTAATCATTTCCTAGAATCATGTCTAATTATTAATGGCCGATTATTGATAATTTAATACACATGATAACACAAATTAGTATAAATCATTACATATTATTTATTTAACTACGTATTCATTTAGTTTAGTGAAAACGTCAAGTTCCCGTTCCTACAAATCATCTTCTTTCCTGGTAAGTCGTAAACGATTCTTTTTTTTTTCTAATACTTTATTGACTTATTTATTTTGGTAAGCCTATTTTTTTAATATTAATAAATACATAAGTAACATCCATTGATTCATCTCAAGCATTAAACCATCCGGATTAAATTTTTCATGTAATTGTCTTATTATTTAATCAATTTCTAGATTAATGTCTAATTATTAATGACCAATTATTGATAATTTAATACACATGATAACATAAATTAGTATAAATTATTACATATTATTTATTTAATCACATATTCATATAATTTAGTGAAAACGTCAAGTTCCAGTTCCTACAAACCATCTTCTTTCCTGGTAAGTCGTATATGATTCTTTTTTTTAATACTTTATTGACTTATTTATTTTATTAAGCCCATATTTTTTTTAATATTAATAAATACATAATTAACATCCATTGATTTAGCTCAAGTATTAAACCATTCGGGTTAATTTTTCCATGTAATTGTCTTATTATTTAATCAATTCCTATATTAATGTCTAATTATTAATGATCAATATTATTGATAATCTAATACACATGATAACACAAATTAGTATAAATTATTACATGTTTTTTTATTTAATCACATATTTCATATAATTTAGTGAAAACGTCAAGTTCCAGTTCCCACAAGCCGTCTTCTTTCCTGATAAGTTGTAAACTATTCTTTTTTTTAACACTTTATTGACTGATTAATTATGTTAGTTCTTAGGTAATCATGTTCTTAATCAATAATAATTTTATTCTAAGATAATATAACATTTAGTTACATGTTCTCAAAAATACACTTATTTTTAATAATTTAGTTCTTATTTGTTTATATATATATATATATATATTTCTCACCATTTTTTTGAAAACTTATAGTTATTCATAAAGATGTAGTAAATATCTAAAATATACAATAATATTTAGGTTTATATTGATTAATTAATCATATGTTTGTAAACCTTCAATTATTTCTTAAGTTTAAATGAGTTTTTTTATGAGAAATTTTTAATATATCTTAATATTAATCATTACTTTATTTACAACTGTTGATTTAGGTCAAAACTTTATTAAATATTAATTACAAGGAAATTATCATATAACATAATAATTTGTATTGACATCATGAGTTAAAATTAATGGAATATTAATTATATTTCATTTCACGTATTATCATAAATTAATACCCATTCAATTGTATAACTAAATACATATATTATATTTAATCTCATGTTCATATTTTTTTATCAAAACTTCAAGGTCCCGTTCATACAACCATCAACTTTCCTGGTAAGTTGTGAACGAAACTTTTTATTAAATATTAGAGATTATTATTTAATTTATGTGTGCATATAATTAGTTTATCAATTCTTTTTAATTAAAATTAAATATTCCCTTGAACAACTTTAATATTATGTTTATTTTGCATGAGCGTTTATTTTTTAGCTAAAATTCAATGAATAATGAATTTGAAATCATTGATTGTTAGTTATTTTTAAACAAACAATTTTTCGATAAGAGTTTTAATTTTTTTTAATATAGATCATTACATCGGTTGACTTAGTTCAATCATTAAATTTTGTTAAATGTTTTATACCATGAGAATATAATTATTTATTTTTATCTGCCTATAATAACGAGTAAACATCAATGAAAAAACAATTTATAATCTTTTACACATAAAAATAATAATATCTTATTTTATAAGTATTTACATATTATTTATTTCATCACATATACATATTGTTTTATGAAAATTTCAAGGTGTAGCTCCTTCAAACCGTCTACTTTTCTGGTACGTTGTTAACGAATATATGTATTTTAATTACTTTATTGATTATACATATTTTTTTAATATTAACCACTACATAATTAACATCCATTGATTTAGTTCAAGTATTAAATCATATGTATTTTTTTTCCATGAAATTATCTTATAATATAATCATTTCCTAGAATCATGTCTAATTATTAATGGACAATTATTGATAATTAATACATGTGATAAAACAAGTTATTATAAATTGTTACATATTTGTTTATTTCAACACATATTCATATAATTTTGTGAAAACATCAAGTTCCACTTCCTACAAATCAACTTTTTCCCTGGTATGTCGTAAACGAAACTTTTTATTATAAATAATTTATTGATTGATTAATAATGTCAGGTCTTAGATAATCATGTTCTAAACAAATAATAATTTTATATGTTCATATATAGAATTTAGTTACCTGTTCTTAAAAATAAATTTATTTTTAATAATTCAGTTCTTATTTGTTTATATATATGTCAAATTTTTTTTAAATTTAGTTATTCATACAGAAGTAGTAAATATCTAAAACATACAATAATGTTTAAATTTAGATTGATCAAGTAATAATATGTTTGTAAACATTCGATAATTTGTTAAGTTTAAATGAGCAAGTTTTTTTATGAGAAAATATTAATTTTTTTTATATTAATCATCACATTTTTTTGCAACCACTAATTTAGTTCAAGTATTAAACTTGATTAAATATTTACATAATAATTTTCAATAATCATGAGTTAAAATTAATTGACAATTAATTATATTTCATTACACATAATAACATGAATTAATATCCATTAAATTTTATAAGTAAATATATATTGTATATTTAATCTCATGTTCATATTTTTTTATGAAAACTTCAAGGGCCGGTTCGTACAACCATCAACTTTTTTGGTAATTTGTGAACTAATCTTTTTATTAAATATTAGAGATTATTATTCAAGTTTTGTGTGTGTATAATTAGTTTATTATTTTGTTTTTTTAATTAAAATTTAATTTTATGTATCTTTTGTATATGCATTTAATTTTAGCTAAAATTCAATGAATAATGAAATTGACTCATACCGTCAAATCATGATTGTCAGTTATGTTTAAGCAAACGATTTTTCCTATAATATACTGTTAATTTGTTCTATTATATTGTTAATTTTTTATGTTGTGTTATTTTTAAGCAGATATTGAATAATGAGGAAGCTAAAAGTTCAAAAATCATCAACCAGGATCAATCTCCACATCAAGAAAATGCACAAGGTATGTTTTTTGTTTAATATGAATTTATATTTTTTATACATTAAAATGTTTAATTTTTTTTAACCAAAAATATGCAGTTTACAATTATATTTTATTTTGCTTAAATGTTGACCTACTTATTTTATGTTTTAATTTTTTGGGCAGGCAATAAAGATTCTGAAATGAATAGACTTATAAACACGACTTCGTCATCAATTTTTCGTTATGTATTTGGAGATAAGTTTGTTAATTCAAACTAAAATTTGTATGGAAAACAACAAAATTCTGATGTTATTAATGATTATATGATGATTATATTATATTCTATTATAATAATGATTTATTATCATAAATTAAATGTAGAATTTTGTAATAAATTTTATATATTATTTTGCAGTTTTGTATACTGTGAAGTTTAAAAAATGTGGGCTGCCTCATGCACATATCTTGGTTTTTCTTGAAAATTATAATGATGCTCCTTCAGGTGATGATATTGAACGTATAATTTCAGTTGAATTACCAGATGAGGTGAATGATAAACAATACTTTGAAGCTATTCGTGATTTTATGATGCATGGTCCTTGTGGTCCAACTGTGAAGTACTCTCCGTGCTGTCCTGACAAAGGTGAATGTACAAAGAAATTTCTAAAGAAATTTTCGTCCGAGAGTTTATTTGATGATGATGATGATGGATATCCTATTTATAGACAAAGAGCCGATGGAAAAATCGTGAAGAAAAAAATGTTGTTTTGGACAATAAATTTGTTGTTCCTCATAACAGACATCTTCTCTTAAAATACGGTGCACATATTTATGTTGAATGGTGCAATCAATCTAGAGCCATTAAATACTTATTCAAGTATATCAACAAGGGTCATGATCGTGTGACTATTAATTTTGTTAAAATAATGGGGAATCTAATCCCACATCAGATGTTGATGAGATCAAGGTGTATTATTATTGTAGGTATATTTCGTCTTGTGAAGCTTCTTGGAGATTATTTGGTTTTGAAATTAACTACATGTATCCGTCTGTTGAACGTTTGGCATTTCATCTTCCAGAAAAATAAAATGTTGTGTTCAGGGACACAAATTCATTGAATTCTATTTTGGACAGATCGGGTGTGAAGACTAGCATGTTTTTAGCTTTTCTTGAATTGAATAAGCATTCTAATGAAGTTGTTGCGTTGACATACACTCAAATTCCTTAGTTTTTTGTTTTTAAAAGAAAAATAAGGACGTGGGAACCCAAGCAGAGGGGAGTTGTTGTTGGTCATATTTCTTATGTACCACCTGGTACTGGTGAGGCATATTATCTGAGGATTCTGTTGAACGTTGTTACTGGACCTAAGTGTTTTGATGACATAAAAAAATTTAGAGTAATAGTTTATCCCACACTTCGTGGTGCATACCTTGCTAGGGGGTTGTTGGATGATGATAGAGAATATGTTGATGAACTTGAACAGACTAGCGTTTGGGCCTCTGCATCTTCAATGAGATCTCTTTTTGTTACTCTTCTCAATTCTGGATCTTTAAATAATCCATGTAAGATATGGGATAAATGGTGAAAATACATGTCTAGTGATATTTTGTACAAGAGAAGAAAAATAATGCGGTATCCAGGTATTTTTATTTTTATTTTTTATATTATACATTCTTTAAATTAAATTCCCTATGCCCCATTATTTTTAGCTCACTTTCCTTATTCTTCCGCACCAAAGTTATTTGCATGCTTTCCTTATTTAGGTGTTTTATATAATTAATCATAATTATATAATTATATTATTTTAAATGTTTTAAATATTTTTTTATATTATTGGTGTATATATTGTCATGTTATATAGTATATATATATATATATATATATATATATATATTATTTATAATTATTTAATACCTTATTAAAAATAATCATTTATTACTTTGTGTATGTTTTTTAATGATGTTTTTTTTTCTTATGTTTGTAGAATTAAGAATGACAGATGGTGAGATCAATAATTGTTATCTTTTGGAAATCGATAATATGTTGCATTCTCTTGGTAAGAGTTTGAATTATTTTGATGGGATGTTTGTGGCAGTTGTTGATAACAGTATAACATCCCGTAATAGGATGATTTTGACTGAGTTATCGTATAATAGAGATGAACTAAGGATGGAGTATGAAGTTTTGCTAAGGAGATTGAATGATGAACAGTGCATTGTTTTTTGATAAAATTGTTGGTCCCGGTGAAAAACCCATGAAATGCGTAAAAATCATGTAATGCATATAAAACATGGGTGAGGGAATGGTGATTCCAAAATTTTCTTTTTAAACTATGTGTTTTGCTTATAATCAAATGCATATGGCAAGTAAGAACATAAAGCAGTAAGGAACACACGATTTTATAGTGGTTCGGAGTCCAACTCCTACATCCACTCTTCACTATCAGCAGGGGCACCAACTTAACCAACTGGACTTAGATTAATGTGTTAGTCCAACACAATACAACAGATGTTTAATGAGTTCTCACTCTCTCGGGCTTATCTCCCTCACGGGATTGCCTACCCTCCCTTTCGGGATTGCTTAGATGTTTAACGAGTTTCTCCTCACCTGAATTTAAGTTAGTCCAACTAACTTAAATTCTTGCTTATTAAAAAAACTTAACCTAACACTTTCGGTTTGGGTAAAGATTGTTTGGTGTCCAACTAGGGTGAGATTTTCCCTTACATTTGTTTAGCCTCAATCTTAAGGATGGGAAAATCTCTCTAAGCTTAGGATATTACATTTGGGCTTAGATCTAGGATAGAACACTCTTGAATATATCGTGTATTTCTTGCTCAAAGGTGTTCTATGGTGGAAATGCTAGATGATTTGGCTCAGAGCTCAATGGTGTTTTTCACGCATTTCACACACGAATAATGAAGGAAGAACTTGTATTTATAGTGTGGATTTGAATGTTCCGGATTGGATGGAGTCACATTCAAATCCATACTATTCGTAGCTTTTGCGACTTTTTCGGAGCTTGTTGTCTTCCTCTCATTGGTCCACGCCAAATTTGAATCTAAAGACTATATTCTTGGGATCCTTCCGAGTCTTGAGATTCTTGATTCAGCCAGACTTCTCTTGGCCGGACCTTATTCGATCAGCATCTCGACACTAAAGCGAACTTCTTGAGTTGGCTCTTCCGATTTCGGACATCGACCCTCAGTCACTAGCTTTTCGAGCTATCTCGATCATCGATGGCGTTACGATTCTCGATGAACATGACTTGGATAACTTGTCTTGGTGACTTGTCTTACGAGGACATCGGATCGAGTGACTTGTGGTTTTCGATTTCTTCTCTTTGATCGATCGGCTCACCTAATCGGATCGATATAACATCAGTCGACCATATCGGTTTATACGCATCAGTTAGTACATCAGGTTAGTTGCATCAGGTTAACTTATTTGATCTCTATCACGTCGATCTCGTCGGTCTCATCTCTTTCCTCTTACGATCGGCAACCTCCTCTTCTGATCTGGTCATCTGATCTGGTCTTCTAATCTGGTAACTTCTGATCAAGTAACTTCTGATTCTTCTGATCAGCTGGCTTAGCTTATCTTTTCTTCTGATTTTCCCCAGCTCATCAATTAATTTGGAACTCATCTTACTCATATGATCTCGTCGGTCTCATCTGACCTCGTCGATCTCGATCATCTCTTACGATTTCGTGAGTTCCCCCTCAACTTGTTCTCTCGTTCCCCCTCAACTTGTTATCTGTAGATTAGCTTCAATAATGCAAGTTGATAATGTTTTGGCATAATTCATCAAAACTAAAATATCCCAACAATTTCCACTTGTAGGTCCCGAACGGGTTTCGTGAAGGCAGAAGTCTAGAGGGGAGGGGTGAATAGACTTCTGAAAACTTTTTAATGCGGTCGGTGTGATTGTAGTTTTTCGATCAGAGTGCAAAGTGAATCGATTTGGATCGATATCCAACTTCTTGATCGCTCGAGGCGGATCGATTCGGTATCTATCAGTTTAACTGATTGTGCGAAAGCTAGTTTATACCCGTGTGAAAAACTAGTTTATAACAAATTAGATTCCGAAGCTGTTTTCAATCAGATGACTATGGAGTCAATCCGATCAGATCAGTAGCTTGGTGCTCGCTGATCCTAACTCAGAATATGTATGCAGATTTAATTAAGTTGTGTGCAATAGTGTGAAGCAGTTAATCAATCAGGTAAATGCACACAAGATTTATAGTGGTTCGGACAACCAGTCCTACGTCCACTCTTCCCTATCACAAGGGGC
Organism: Stenogyne calaminthoides; assembly: GCA_037126765.1. Taxonomy (NCBI): domain Eukaryota; kingdom Viridiplantae; phylum Streptophyta; class Magnoliopsida; order Lamiales; family Lamiaceae; genus Stenogyne; species Stenogyne calaminthoides. Next base: position 29,327,250 of record JBBCBC010000009.1, on the reverse strand, counting down.
ACCAACTTAACCAATTGGACTTAGATTATTGTGTTAGTCCAACACATTACACCAACAGATATTTATAGAGCTCTCACTCAATCGATCCCAGAAATCAGAACTAGAAACCCTAGTCTGAAATCTTGCTAAACAAACTTAACCTAACTTTGGGTTTTGGGTAAGATTTGTTGTTTGTTCCAACTTTGAAATCTATCCTAGTATTTAAGTAGCCTAACAACTAGAGGATAAGATTTATGTGCTAAGAACTATGGGATGAACACTTAGAAAAATAATCTTCAAGGTTGTGTTCTTCGTGCGGAAATTTGGCTATAGTATGAGCTTCTTGATAATTTTCGTCGTCTTTACTCTGAAAAGTAATCCCATATTTATAGACCCCGAAATCAAAGAGTCGTTGGAGAGTAATTTGAATTTCTGGCTATATTTGGTAGATATGTAGGATTTGATGTGACGTGCTTCAGGGACGGCATGGCCGAAAGCATGGATAGTTGTCTTTTATAGCCGTTTGACCAAGCAGCACCAAATCCCATATTGTCGGCTCCGTTCATACATGTCTTGTTCTTATTGGTTAACAAAAATACTTTCCAGTGTTTGTTCTACCAACTAAAGTTGACATTCTTCTTGTTCAGATCAACAACGTATGACTTTGTGAAACATCAGTTACCACCTGGTGTGAGCTGACCTGATCAGTTACAACTGATCAATCTACCTGATAGAGTCTTCTGGTGCCAGTTGTCTTAGCTCAACTAGCAGACTCGGCTGATGTAGGTCTTCTGGTCTGATCTTCTGGTAGTCACCAGATCTTCAGGTCTTCTGAATTTGAGCTTCATGATTTCACTCTGATCATCTGACTTTATCAGATCGTCTGATCTTCTGTATTTCCCTTGCCTTCTGGCCTTCTGACTTCAGCTGGTATTTTGTTCTCAGCTGGTCTTTAGATCTGACCTATACATATTGAGTTCTCCCTCAATATGTGACCTATCTTATACATCAGTTGTTCTATACAATAAGTATCAACTGGTCATCTTATAACTGATATTTAAAAACATCAGTCAGCTAACAGGTCTGACTGGTCCTATTACATGTGTTTTGGAACTTTCATCAAAACTCTAAATTTCCCAACAATTTTCCCCTTTTTGATGAAACCAAAACACTTGAGAAACCAACACATTTGATAAATATAAGACAGTAAAGAACACATAATCAGAAGACAATGAGATTTTATCTTAGGATCAGAAAAAGAATAAACTTTTCATTCGGCAGATTTATCGATTACAGGTTACATCAGAAAAGTTTGAGTTTAAATTCAGTTGATCCTAAAAAGTCTTCTGATCTTTAATCTCTTGGCTTATATCCCTCTGGCATTTCTCGTTGATCCTGAGGAACGTTGAATATCTGGTATAACTTCCATTTGACATCATTGATGTGCTGAGGATCAGTTATGCGAGCTTTGTTCAGGATGTCAAAATAGAACCTTTGAAATGCCAGTCTGTCAAATGAGTCATCTGCCTTCTTCGAGTAGTCCATCACGTCATACTCTTGACGAGATATTCTCACATTGATTATTCTGGCCTCATTTTCCAGATATTTCAGAAAATCTGGGTGCTTGTTCTCCAACCAGTTGAGAAATTTTGCATCTGGTGATTCTTCTTGTGGCACTAGGTCCAGAACAAATGCATCCAGAAGCCATTCACTTCTGATCTTATTCCATTCCTCGAACCTATCAGCATGAGCAGCAGTTTTCGAATGATTTCATCAACTCTTGCTGGCAACTGAGTTTCTGCTCTAGATTTTCCGGCTCTGCCTTTCTTCGCCCTCGATCTGTATTTCTTTTTCATGTCTTCTGCCTTTGCCAATTGTTGTGCCCTTCTTTCTTCTTCACTAATACGAGCTTCTTCAGCAATCTGCTCCTTAGTCAGTTTCTCAGTCAGTTCCTTATCGGCCTGTATCTGGCTAGCTATGTTTCTCGTGACTCTCTTAGTCTGAGTGGTTGGTATAGGTTTTGATGTCCCAGCACCAGCAGCTAACTTTCTTGCCTTTGACTTCTCCATCTTCCCAAAAACTTCATTAGCAAACAGATCCAGATGGTCTAGTCTCTGGCCATAGGATTCAACTGTGAGAATCTGTTCTTCTTTGTTTGGATGAAGTCGGTTGGTTTCTCAACATGTCCTTCCCCTTTTTGGTTTGATCAAAAAGAGCATTGAGGTGGGAAGTCAGAGATCCAAAGCTGACTGATATGGCCTTGTTAAGATCTTCAACAGATAAACCTTGAGCTTGAGTAGATAGATTTTGAATCTTTGAGATCAATTTCAATCTTGATGATTCAAAAAGACGGTAGAGAGGGTAAGAATGAGTTTATCAAGTTTTTCTTCAATCATTTCAAGCTTTTTTGGTGACCATCGGAGAGAAACTTGTTGTTGATCAACTGGACTAGCTTGTCGTCAATTTGTCTTTTTAAATTCAGCGATCGGGTTAGTCACGGTTTGAGAGAACCGATCTTTGATTGCTTCAATCGGGAAATAGCCAATTCCGTTGATCTGTTATTTCTTTTGAGGCCAATCGCCTCGATCGGCTATTGTGTTGCTAAGTTCATTAGCCAACCTCCCTCAACTTCTTTTTCGGAAGATCTTTAAAACAAGATCGATCTCCTTAAGTTGATCGGTGGTGATGTGTGTTGCGGGAATATTTTGCATCACCGATCATTTCGGTATTTTGCGCCTCGAGTGGCTGGTCATGAAGCTTCTTTGCACCGGTTCCACCATCATCGGCAACTACCACATCCTTCTTAGGATCATCTTCCTTAGGAGTTTACGCAATGACCTCAGTTCAACTTGTTCAATTATTCGACTTTACGTGGATCGAGCTTTGATCGCTTCGATTATCGATTCATTTGGTGATCCTACTGGCGATTTCTTCATGTCGAAATCAAAATCTGCGAATGCATCAAGACTCTCCCATCTGATAATAATGATCATGAAATTTGAGAAGTTCTTCAAAGCGGAGATCTTTCGGTGAGGATCTCCATTAATTCTTCCCGAATAACGGGGATGGGCTTCCAACTCGGTACAACTCATCAATTTCGCGTTCAATTCTCATTCGACCATTTTCGGTGATGGTTTTGGATGATCTGGACTCAGGAATCAACTGTTTAGATCGACCAGGTTCAGGTTGATGAGATGTAGAGGGGTTACGGTGGCGTCTGAGTAGCTGGATGTTGGTGATTAATTTGAATCTGCAGAGGTTCTACAATAGGGTTGGGTTCTCAGAGCAGCTCTTGCGGTCGGTTCTGCGGCCAGGTGATCTTCTTGGTTGTGAACGGTGAACTTTCGTGTTCGCGGCGGTGAAGGAGATAAGGAGAGATATGCTCAGTAGCTAGAAGTCTGAGTGGTGAATTAGCGCGAGATTGGGGTGATGGAGATCGGGGTGATGGAGATCGGGGTGATGGAGATCTTTCATCCCTTGCTCCGCCCTCTGATTGCTCTGGCGAGCTCTCAACTTGGGAAGCTTGCTGTCGATTTTTTTGGTGATCTACGTGGCGATCGGCTGATCTGGCGCTCCTTCTTCATTTGACTTCGTCTTCGAAAAAAAAAAGTCATGGTGAGTGCATTTTACTTTCTTTGGACTCTTCTCCTGAGCCTTTATCAGTTTTCTCTTCTTCTTTTGAGGAGCATCAGTTGCAGACTTAGCTGTCTCATTGTTCTTCCCTTTCTTAACCTTAGGGAGAGTGGGCCTCATATCATCATCTGTCGGCCCATAGATGGCAGTTGTGGTTGAGAGAAAGGCCTTGTAGAACTTCAGTCCGTTCTGATCCCATTCAGCATTGGACATCTTGTCCTTCAGAATGACTGCAACCTTGTTGAGATTGCTGATTCTCTTCTTCAGATAGACTTGTCTCTGTTCACTAACTCCAAATTTTTTATGTTCTTGGAGAAGAATAGCCTTCAGAAAACCATGCCAATTAATATTTTTGGCTCCATCGATAATAGCGGCCATACTATACATTTTGACAGCAGTTAATCCATCTGGGCTGAAAGAGATGCCCATAATTGTTTTTGACAGAATGTCAAACAACAGACGGTATTTCCTTTTCAACATAGGCCTGACAAAGCCTACGGTCTGGTGTTTATCAGCATCTCTGAAGAGTTCATTTTTGATCAGTTTCTTCTTCATTCTCCCTGTAGTGAGCAGGAGAGATTTTTCCTTTGGGCAGGTTGAACAGTTGAGTTATATCAGCATTTGTAAGTCTGATATCCTCTCCATTTACTGAAGAAATCAGTTCGTCTCCAGAATTTTCCGTGTCCACCTTCAAATTCCTCAAGAATTCTAGTGCCTCATACTGCATTACTGGATTGCAGTGAGCAGCACAGTATTTTTCGAGATCGCACCTTCTCAGAATTTGTTCCACCTCCATTGATTCTGGATCCCGTGTAACACCAAACCTTACAAATTTGTCTTCAAAAATTTTGGTTGCCAAATCCGCATAGTTACACATAAGTTTGCCCAATCTGTGAGTAGTCATCTACAACAAGATAGATTCGATTAAAATTTGTGCATAACTATAAAGATATCACATATTGATTATCAGACCTAGTAATCGATGGATACATACAGATACCAAGAGATGATAAGGCATAACACAGGATAACAAAAATAGACATAATCTATATGATCAATGGATTTTAGGAAAGTAATTCATCAAATAACCAGAAATTACCAGATTCTGCTTTTCGATTTTGAAATACGTTGAATCGCAAGAAACACTTTGAAGCGCAGAAAGGTAATTGTGAGTTCGCAGAGAATAAATCGCAAGAATTTTGAGAAAAGTGTTCTGGTAGGGTTTTGATGAAGCTTATAAAAGGAAGGAGGGAAAATCGAGACTAGAAGATCAAACGTTTGAAAAGGATAAATGATCCAGATTGAGCGGTTTTGATCGTGTGGTCAGGATATGCACGCGCGATTGCCTTTTGGATTTAAAAATACATTTAGTGGCATTTAATACATATAACCTACGTCCGCATTAAGTACTTTGCAGAGTATGCATCACAAAAGTATGTGTCTGATGAAAGGCAAATATTATCGATAATTTCGGATATATAGCGATAAACAAAAGAAATAAACGAAATCGAATCCGGTTGGTCGATATTTATGTCGATCAATACCACTTTAAGTCTGTTTCTACCACTTGTTGAAATTAGTTTTTACGCCTAATCCTTATAATTTCCCAATTGTCCCGATTTAAGCGATCATTTCCACTTTACGTCGATAATCTTTTACGATCGATTCGATCGGTTGAAGTTCCCCTTCAACTGTTATCATTGATTATTTATTGGTCGATTTATCGATTTGTTGAGGTATCATACTAATCGATCTTCCTCATCGATCGATCTCTTATCTAATCAGATTTCAGTTGACCTAATTTGATTCTACTCAGACCAAGTCAATTCTTGGGATAAGTGTTACCGCCAAAACTTAGTCTTGGAAAATTGGATAGTCGTCTCGATTCCCTAAGTCGGCATGATTTGACATTCGTAATAATAGTCTGGATACTTTGGGATATCAATCGCCGTAAGCTTATCCAATCATCGATCGCGTGTTTCTCTACGCTATTTGTCCTTCTTGGTGCCAATTTCTCTAAAAGGCTTTGAAAAATCAAATTTGCATTTGCACCCCTGCTTGGCCTCTATAAATTGGACCAATGATTTACACAACATAACCCATTCACCATACTTATCTTCTTTAAGTGTTGTAAACCATGTATTCCGGTGAACCCTTATTTTCGGTGAAACTTTCGGCAAAAACCTTTAACCCTTTTCAAATGATTTCAGCTTCTCAAATCAACCATGTGTGTCCCTTATTACTGCTTTCGTCTTCATCGAAGATTACACATACAATTATTGCCAAGCTTCTCTACCACCGAGGCGGCGGATCTGCTATCGCAAATGAGAAGACACTTCTCCTAATCTTATGCACCTTGTGTGCCTATCGATATGACGGAATTATCATCAACAGACTCATTCTGATACAAAACATGAGTTTGGTATTTGATCTTGATCAGACAATAGCTGATCATCGTATATCAAACTCAATATTTGCATGTGACACTTGTGGCCATGTGGTCTTTGCACCACATCTTTGGCACTTGTGTCCCAGTTAACAGCTGGAGAGTGCATTGATTTTAGGACTAGGGGCTCCTGGCTTAGAAATCCTTCAATGCCGCCCTCGCTCCTCACTCCGAAGCTCTGAGGGTGGCTTTAGGATTATTTCAAAGCCTCTCACACCCTTTTTAGGGTTAGGGGAAAATGAGAGCATCAGGCTCTAAAATCTTTAAAGCCTCTCTCTCTCCCTTTCTTAGGTTAGGCTTAGGGTTTATGGTTTAGGGTTTATGTACTGACCTCCGGGTCCTTTTGTACTTGTAACTTGTAATGTAAATTCGACCTCCGGGTCTTTATTAATGAAAAGTTCTATTATTTCATTGTTGTGTATTTTCTGTTTCGTTATGCGATTGAAGCTTTAATCTTATGTAACTTGCTTGTTGAACATTAGCTTAATCGACTTACAAAGTATGAAACAACCAAACTTATCAGTTCCTTTAATCTGATAATTCTTTAATCTGATCAGTTCCTTTAATCTGATAAAGCCTTCTCATATCAGTTCCTTGACTGATCTTCTGATCAGTTGAGATACCGAACTCAACTGATTCCTCTTAACCTGATTAGTCTCTTAACCAGCTGGTTCTGGAGATCAGTCCACCAAACATTTCTGGTGCATTTTCTCCAAAATCCAGAAGCCATAGCTCATTGCATAATTCTCTGAATCTGATCTCAGCTAGTGGCTTGGTTAAAATATCAGCTTTTTGTTTATCAGTATGGATCTTTTCCATTCTGATATTCTTCTTTTCAACATGATCTCTTATAAAATGGTGTCTGACATCCACATGCTTGCATCTTGTATGTAGAACAAGATTACGAAAGTGATTGTAATAAAGACTATTATCATCACGAGAATATAAACGTTCTTATCCACAATGTTATTCTCCTCATTTGGCGACTAAGCGGAGAGCGGTTGGGAGCAACAATTTTCTTCTGCAGACCATATATTCTGCTTTAGTAGTAGATGTTGCAACTAATGTCTGCTTCTTTGAAAACCACGAGATCAGTTTACTACCTAAAAACTGACATGTACCTGAGGTTGACTTCCTGTCAATTCTGCAACCTCCATAATCGTAATCGAATACCCACTAAGCTCTAGATTATCATCGATGGGTAAAATAAACTAAGGTTTCTTGTCCCCTTAAGATACTTAAGAATCCGCTTAGCTTCTTCGGTGGCTTTGCATTGGATTTGCACGAAATCGCACATACACCCCATTGCCAAAAAGTGATATCCGGTCTCTTTGGCGGTCGGTATAGTAAAGATCCAATGAGAGCCCTATATTCTTTTCGATTAATTTTCGACCATTCTCATCTCGGATCCATCTTGAATCCGGTCATCATAGGAATTTCGGCTTCCTTACGGTTTTGAACTCCAAACTTAGCCAACAAACTCTTAGTGTATTTTATACTTTGGCGAGATGAATATCCCTTACGTACTTTGCTTAACTTGTAGACCCGTAAAAGTAATTCATCCGACCCATCATGGACATCTCGAACTTCCTTGCATTAGCTTCTTTGAATTTATCACATAAACACTTGTTGGGAGATCCAGAAGATGATGTCGCCCACATAAATCGAACCATCGTAATATCTTCTCCATCTTCTATTCTCGAATAAGGTTATGTCCACTATTCCTTTAGTGAAACCACCGCATCTATCAAGAACTGAGAGAGTGTATCATACCAAGCTCGAGGAGCTTGTTTCAGGCCATAAAGAGCTTTTCTAAAATGGTACACCTGGTCGTTTTTTTCAAAGCCTGGAGGTTGTTCAACATAAACTTCCTCGGCTAGTACCCCGTTTAAGAATGCACTCTTAACATCCATCGATACACAATAAACCCTATGTGGGCAAAGATATGCGAAGAAAACAAACGAATGGCTTCAGACGGCGGCGGGTGCAAAGGTCTTATCATAATCAATTCCTTCTGATTGTGAATACCCCTTAGCAACAAGTCTTACCTTATTTCTGGTTATGACATTATTCTCATCTCTCTTGTTCTTAAATACCCACTTTGTGCCAATCACATCTTGATGGGTTGGTGCGTCCACTGATTTCAAACTCGATTCCTCTCAAACTGTTCAGTTCCTCTTGCATGGCTAGAATCAAGTTTGCATCTTGTAGAGCTTCTTCTACTTCGGTTGGTTCCTTCAAAGACAGATAACAACAATACATGGCACTTTAACCAATCTGATGTCTAGTTTTAACTCTATCAGATGGGTCTCCGATGATCAGATCAGTTAGATGACTGGTTACCCAGGTCCTTCTTTTCTAATTTGCATCAGTTTGGAGAACATCATCCTCTTCTGATAGTAGTTCATTACTAGTGATTGGGGAGTGGTGCGTAATTATGATCCACTTGACATGGACAAGTCTCGGTGATGTTGGACTCATCATTTTTTCGATGATAATGCATCTGTAGGAACTTCAGTGTCCCCCGAACCGGATGGTTCGGTTGATATTTTCTCACGGTATGCCGAACTTCTTTATTAACAGTTGTACGTACCTTAGGGTCTGATTGACCTAGTGAATCAGCAAGATCAAGTTCGGAATATACACATTACGTGTTACGATCCTTTTTCCTTGATACTTAGGCGATCCATTTTACGTGCATCAAAGTGCGGTTGATCTGCATCTTTTGTTGTTCGAGGCGATTTTCTCTTGTTCAGAAGATATCTCATCAAAGACCACATGAGGTGTTTCTTCCACAACTAGGGTTCGCCTGTTGTAAACCCTGAAGGCCTTGCTGGATGAGGAATATCCTAAGAATATACCCTCCTCTGACTTGGCCTCAAAAGTCTTCAACTGACTCTTCCCATTGTTGTGTATGAAACACTTGCACCCAAAGACATGGAAGTAAGAAACACGAGGTTTTCTGCCCTTCCACAGTTCATAGGGTGTTTTGTAGTGAGCCTTAGTCAGAGAGCATCTGTTCTGAGTGTGGCATGCAGTATTGATGGCTTCTACCCAGAAACGGCTTGGTGTTGCATGTTCAGCTAACATGGTGCGAGCAGCTTCTTTGAGTGTTCTGTTTCTCCGTTCTGCTACACCATTCTGTTGTGGCGTTCTTGCATCTGATGTCTCATATTGTATACCAAACTTAGTGCAAAAATCAGTAATAAAATAATTTAGAAATTTTGTACCTTTATCTGATCTAATTTTCACTATACTGACACCCTTCTCATTCTGTAATTTCTTGAGCAGCTCGGGTATCTTTGTTGTTGTCTCATTCTTCTTATACAAGAATACAACCCATGTAAACTTGGAATAATCATCCACGATTACGAGTGTATTTGAGTCCGTGAGATCGATCGGGTGTAATCGGGTCCAAATAAGTCCATATGGAGCGATTTGCAATACTTTCTTTTGATCTTTGGTCGAGGATTCCCTTGAATGAGGCTTTAACTGTTTTTCCCCCGACATGCGACACATGTCTGATCCTTAGAGAATACCTCATTCGGAAGACCCTCAACCAAAGACATCCTTGCTATCTTGTTAAGAGTTTTAAAGTTTAGATGACTCATTCTTTTGTGCCAGAGCCAACTGCTACTTTTTGAACTCTTAACAATCAGGCATGCATTTCTTGGACAACTGTTCCAATCTGCTGTATAAATCGTACCTTTTCTTGAACCAGTTAAAAAGATCTGCTGAGTAGCTCGATTCTTGATAGTACACTGATCAGTCGAGAACTCAACACTGAATCCGTTGTCGTTGAATTGTGAAACTGATAACAGATTATGCTTTAAACCTTCGACATTCGAGACTCCAGTAACCTGTACATCATCATTCTCTAAGGTTTCGAATCCTCTGGTAAAACCAAAGTTATCATCACCAAAGAGTACACGCGGGCCTTCTTGTTCTGTGTAAGAGCTAAGGAGATGTTTACTTCCAGTCATGTGCCTTGAGCATCCACTATCGATGTACCAGATAGTTGCTTGTACACCTCCTTTGTTGGCCAAACCCACGTGAACCTGCAATTAAATCAGGCTTTAGGTACCCCTTTAGGATTGGGTCCTGTGGGGTTAGAGTTGGTTTTAGGGATCCATACAAACAGGGAACTTCTATTGTAATCAGATAGATCAGAAGGTCTGATTTGTCTCCCATAAACATCTACATAATCATACATCTCTTCATATGCATTCTGATCAGTATGATTATTTGTGCGAGCCTTGAGTGAATCAGAAGACTTGGGATTTTTCTTTGTTGTTTGTCTTCTTTTAACCCAGTGGGTCTCAGGTGCAGCAGCCCTAGGTTTCTGATTGTAAGGGTAGGTACGACTGCTACCATTAAAAGATTCATATCTTTTTGGCATAAATGGTCTTAGCAGTTTACCTTTAGCTTGCTTGTTAGGCAGCTGACCCTGATTAGGTTTCAGATTAGATTTCTCTTTGACATGTTGTCTTTTCTGATACCTAATCTGCTGATCAGGTTGAGGTCTCTTCAGAAGAACTGGGTTCTTCTGTTGATTCCTCGGCTGATGCTTAATCAGTTGGGGTCCATTTATGTTCCCTTTCTGATTGGGCACTTGCCTTACTTGTTCAGCAGGTCTCTTTCCCTTATCGGATACATATTTTGCTTTTTGTGTATCTATATCAGAAACTCGTTTGATTACACCTTTTTGAAGTGAATCAGACGGAGCTTTTGAGGAAGTAGAAGGGTTTTCATAACCAATACCCTTCTTATTAGTTGTCGTACGAAAATAGTTGTTCATATCCTGAACGATTTTAGAAGATTTCGTGAAAACCTGTATTTTCTTACGTAAACTATCCTCAGTTAATTTCAGACTCTCTGTAGTCGGAAGAGTTCATCAAACTTAGCTTGTAAGATTTTAAAATCATCAGCTTGATGTTTATTGATAGCTAGCTATTCCTTAATCTACTTCTCCTGATCAGAAGAATTATCTTTCAGAACTTTCAGTTCTTCAGCTATCTTCTGAGCAGCTTCAGCTGATTTTAGTTAAGTTGCTTTACTGACAGCATTTTCCTTAACAAGCTGAGTATTTTCAATCCTTAGCTTATCGTTTTCGGCTTCCACTATCGTATAAATGTCTACTGCGTTAGAGAGATCATCAAGCAATTGCTCATAATAGAGCTGCAAGTCAATCTCTCCAGCAGGTGTGCTAATCATAGTTGGTGTGGAAACTGAAAGAACAGAAGGTTTAGAGGTTACCTCAGATTGGTCTTCCTCCTTAGCCATGAGACAGATGTCTTCATCAGATGAGAACATCAGATCATCGTAGTGATAAAAATCATCAGCGTTGCTTATCAGACAAAAGTCCTCTACTGATGAGTAGCCAGAATCCTCAGAAGGTAGATAAGAATCATCTATCTCAGATGTATCAGCAACCATGGCTTTTCTGTCTCTGTATCTTTGTTCTCGTCTGTTCCGCTTGTCTTCTCTTTCTTTTGGAGTCAGGTACGGGCAATCTGCGCTGTAATGACCTGGTTTCTCACAGTTAAAACATGCTCCACGATCCACAGAACTTCTTCTGCCAGGTGAGTAATTTCGTTTATAGAATCTGTCAGGTGACTTACCTGTCTGATTGTAATCTGAGTTTCTTCTCTCAGATCTGTTGTCTCTTCTTTCATCAGACCGATCATCTCTTTTCTTATCTTCTCTGCAATCTTCTCTACGATCATCAGATCTGGTCCTTTCTGGAGATCTGTCAGCTGGCCTCCTATCTCTTCCTCTGTAAAATCTGCGATACTTACCAAGTTGGATGTTAGATTTTTCAAGTTTTCTGGTTAGCAAAGCAATCTGTTCAGTTTGGCTTATAATATTTCCAACAGGTTCAGTAGACTTTGAGTTGCTGCTGGCTGCTTTGAATGCAACTGATTTTGATGTGGCAGTTGTGGCTTCAGCAGGCGACTCATCTTGTTCTTCTTGCCCTCTTTTGATCAGATCGAACTCGTGAGCTTTAAGACTCAGGAACAGGTTGCTTGGCTTCATCTTAGCAATATCTTGACAATCCTTTATTACAGTGACTTTCATATCCCACTTCTTAGTCAGAGATCTCAAGATATTGTAATTGATGTCTTTATCTGACATTTCTCGTCCAAGATCCCTTAACTTGTTGACTGACATGGTGATTCTTCCATCGATCTCATTGATGGTTTCATTTGGTAGCATCTTAAGTTTTTCAAATTTCACCAGTTCAGCTTGCAGTCTACTGTCTTTAATCATATCATTTCCTACACACATTTCAGCAAGCGTATCCCACATCTGTTTGGCTGTCTTGAGATACTTTATCTTTTCTCTGGTTATCTTGTCCATGGTCTTCATGATTATGTGCCTGGCTATCGTATCCAGAGTGTACAGCTTTCTGACAAGGCTTCCAACTGGAAATTCTGGATCACCTCCTACAGCTGGGTTGTCATAGTAGATGATGATGGGTCCTCGTTCAAGAACATCCATCATCCTGCTGCTTATTGATACCAGATGGTTGCTCATGTATATCGTCCAGTCTGCATACTCATCAATAGAAAATTTAGGCAAATCATGATACATACCCGAAGTATTATCCATGCGGATCGTGAGTTTGAAAACAAATGATATTTGAAAAAGGTTTTTCAAGATCAGTTCAAGTGACCACAAAGGTTCTTCCTCAAGAACCGATGATATTCAAATCCAGTGGTCCGTAGAACCACTGCTCTGATACCACTTGTAGGTCCCGAACGGGTTTCGTGAGGGAAGAAGTCTAGAGGGGAGGGGTGAATAGACTCCTGAAAACTTTTTCGTGCAGATCAGGTGTGATTGCAGTTTGCCTGATCAAAGTGCAAGTGAATCGGTTTGGATCGATATCAACTTCTTGTCGCTGAGGCGGATCGATTCGGTATCTATCAGTTTAACTTATTGTGCGGAAGCTAATTTATACCCGTGTGAAAAACCAGTTTATAACAAATCAGATTCCGAAGCTTTTTCAATCAGATGACTATGGAGTCAATCCGTCGATCGGTAAGCTTGGTGCTCACGATCCTAACTTCGTAATATGTATGCATATTTAATTAAGTTGTGTGCAATAGTGTGAAGCAGGTTAATCAATCGTAAATGCACACAAGATTTATAGTGGTTTGGGACAACCGATCCCTACGTCCACTCTTCCCTATCACAAGGGGCACCAACTTAACCAACTGGACTTAGATTATTGTGTTAGTCCAACATATTACACCAACAGATATTTATAGAGCTCTCACTCAACCGATCCCAGAAATTAGAACTAGAAACCCTAGTCTGAAATCTTGCTAAACAAACTTAACCTAACTTTGGGTTTTGGGTAAGATTTGTTGTTTGTTCCAACTTTTAAATATATCCTAGTATTTAAGTAGCCTAACAACTAGAGGATAAGATTTTTGTGCTAAGAACTATGGGATGAACACTTAGAAAAATAATCTTCAAGGTTGTGTTCTTCGTGCGGAAATTTGGCTATAGTATGAGCTTCTTGATAATTTTCGTCGTCTTTACTCTAAACGTAATCCCATATTTATAGACCCCGAAATCAAAGAGCCGTTGGAGAGCAATTTGAATTTCTGGCTATATTTGGTAGATATGTAGGATTTGATGTGGCGTCTTGGGGGCGGCATGGCCGAAAGCATGGATAGTTGTCTTTTATAGCCGTTTGACCAAACAGTACCAAATCCCGTATTGTCGGCTCCGTTCATACGTGTCTTGTTCTTATTGGTTAACAAAAACATTTTTCAGTGTTTGTTCTACCAACTAAAGTTGACATTCTTCTTATTCAGATCAATAACGTATGACTTGGTGAAACATCGATTTACCACCGGTGTGGTGACGATCGACGGGCCATAAACCGATCGGTCTACTGATAGAGTCTTACGGTGCCGATTGTCTTAGCTCAACTAGCAGACTCGGCTGATGTAGGTCTTCTGGTCTGATCTTCTGGTAGTCACCTGATCTTCAGGTCTTCTGAATTTGAGCTTCATGATTTCACTCTGATCATCTGACTTTATCAGATCGTCTGATCTTCTGTCTTTCCCTTGTCTTCTGGCCTTTTGACTTCAGCTGGTCTTTTGTTCTCAGCTGGTCTTTAGATCTGACATATACATATTGAGTTCTCCCTCAATATGTGACCTATCTTATACATCAGTTGTTCTATACAATAAGTATCAACTAGTCATCTTATAACTGGTATTTAAAAATATCAGTCAGCTAACAGGTCTGACTGGTACATGTATTTTGGAACTTTCATCAAAACTCTAAATTTCCCAACAAAAATAATTAGATCGGTATTGTCAGATTTAGGTGAAGTGTTTTTTGTATATGGTTATGGAGGTACTGAATTTTTTTTTTTTATGGAGGACACTATTTGCTGGACTGCGATCTGATGGTGAGATAGCATTGAATTTGAATGTAGCATCCAGTGGCATAACATCACTTTTACTTCCTGGTGGACGTACAATGTATTCTAGGTTTTGTATTCCAATCAATTGTATGGAGGGTTCTACGTGTAACATTAACCAAGGTAGTCACTTCGCTGAACTTTTGATTAAGTGCAAGCTCATGGTATGGGATAAAGCCCCAATGGTTCACAGACATTGTAATGAAGCATTAAATACATCATTGATAGATATCATGGAGTTGTCTGATCCATCACGGTCTGAAATACCATTTGGGTGGAAAGACAATTGTTTTTGGGGGAGATTTTTGACAGATCTTGCATGTCATTCTGAAAGGAAGAAGACAGGACATTGTACATGCCACTATCAATTCATTTTATTTGTGGAATGCATGCACTGTTTTGAAATTGACAAGAAATATGAGGTTGATGCAATTTGATTATGTTCCAGAGATTAATGAAATGGAGTTATTTTCTGAATGGATTGAATCAGTTGGTGATGGAAGTATAGGGACAAGAATTGATAATGATTCTGATATTATCATATTGACGATGATCCAGTTGCTTCTATTGTTGATTGTATTTATCCTGATTTTAAATCTAGGATGTACTGTTGGGATAATTTTAGTTTTGATTATTATGCCAAAATACCTTGTAATAGGACAAGCTAAGTTGTATAGAAAGCTTGCGTTTCTAGACTTAGTTTTATTTTACAGGTAACAAGTTGAGGGGGAACTGATCAAGATAAGACGAGACTGATGATTTTCGGACTAGATCAGAAAACAGGCAGAATCTGATCTGTTGTGCAGTAGCTGATCTGCTGTGCAGAATCTGATCTGTTGTACAGAGTCTGATCTGCTGTGCAGAATCTGATCTGCTGTGCAGAAACAGATCAGATATGTTGTGCTGAACAGATCAGATCTGATGTGCTGAACAGATCAGATCTGTTGTGCTGAACAGATCTGATATGCTGAACTGATGTAGTGTGTTAATGCAGTGTTGATGTAGACCAGACCAGAAATCTGCAGACCAAATTTCAGCAGACCAGATTTTAGCAGACCAGAAATCTGCATACCAGATCAGGCGACCAAAATCAGAAGAGATGAACAGTAATCTGGCGAGCTGATCAGATCCGTTAGACACACAAAAGCAGCTGGCCAATGAGAAGATAACACATATATGGATGTGACATAACGCTGTAAACAACAGTGCAAAAGGACAAAGAAAAGCTGGAAGTTTATTAGTATGGATTTGAATATTACTCTCCAACGGTAATATTCAAATCCACACTATAAATACATTGCACTATCTTCAAAAGAAGATAATGGAGGATGCTGCAAAGTGAAGATTAAAGTCAAATATTCAAGCATCTCCATTCAAGAACACAGGGCATTAAATATCCAGATTTACCCAAGAGTGTTCTTCATTATATCTAAGCATAAATGTCATATCATAAGCTTAGAGAGATTTTCCCAACCTTAGCTTAAAGGCTAAAACAATGTAAGGGAAAATCTCACCTAGCTGGAAATAACACCAAACCAAAACCCTTTCTTGAGAGAGAATTAGTGGTTAAGTAAGGTAGTTAATAGGCAATCCCGTGAGGGAGATAAGTCCCGAGAGAGTGAGAACTCATTAAACATCTATAAGTCCCGTGAGAGTGAGAACTCATTAAACATCTATAGGCGATCCCGTGAGGAAGATAAGTCCCGTTGAGTGAGAGTTCCATAAATATCTGTTGGTTTAGTAGGTGCCCCATGAAGGGAAGAGTGGATGTAGGAGTTGGACTCTGAACCACTATAAAAATACTTGTGTTCTTACTTGCTTTCATATTAACTGTCATACATACTTTAGCAAATTTACATAACACACTTTAAAAAAAAAAATAAGTCACCTCCCATTGAGATTTTACGAGTTTTAAATCGGGTTTTTCGGGACCAACATGTACGATTACAAATTTTTACAGGACAGAGCTATCATTGCACTGACACTTGATGTTGGCCATGTTTGTTTTCCACTTGGGAGATCCAGATGGGGGATGGGCTTCCCCCAATTCCGGTCACTTTTCGGATTTGCACATCGCATCCTCCATCCAAATACACATCCACCCCTATTATACCCTTATACCCTAAAACTATCACATAACTACTTTTGTTACACCAACTCATTCTCTCTCTTACTTTTCTTATAACAATTCATTATATTTTCTACTTTTCTTACACTTTTCTTTCATATATTCATTATCACACTAACTAACAATAATAAAATAATACACCATCATAATTGAAAAGTATTAATTTGACATAAAGCATCATCCACCCCTACCACGTCCAACACAAAACAAACACAGATTACTATTCATAGGATTTGCCTCATCCAACTTTATTCCCCATCTGGATTTGCCCCATCCACCTCAAGCCGAAAACAAACGTGAATGATTACATGGTTCGGTTAAATCAAAAGAAGTCTCGCAAGTATCTCAGTTCCGATAGTGTTTAGAGGTCTAATTCTAATTTTGGTTCTCTAGTTATAATTAAATTACAATAATTGCTTTTGAGATCTCTACAATGCACAATTTATTATTATTTGTATCCATTTTAGGATTTTGCTTCTCACGTGATAATTATTGAGCCATATTACATAAATAGGAAAAATTATAATTAACAGGATTATATTTATTGCAGATGCAATAAAAATTTATGGAAATTTGGTAGTTAAAAGAAAATTTTGAAGATAACATAAAGTGTTAATGTGAATTTAAACAAATTATGTAAATATGTATTATTCATAAAAATAATAGTATAAACTAATCATAAAATTTCACATATTTAATTATTACTGAAATAAGGATACATTAAAGTGCAACTCTTCGACCTCGAGATCAACCTCAAGAACTTTAAATACAAAAAGACAACCAACTTTGACGGAATTATCTCCCAAAAATCTTTTGAATCCAAACTGAAAAAATTAATCCTTTCTTTTCCTTCTTCACACCAACATTTTTCACCAACAAACAAAATTAAAAACTTGAAAGATGTGATGTTAGACTTCTTATAATTCTTCCATAAGTACTTTGGAATAGTTTTCATAAAGAGATAAAAAAGTTGAATTCATTTAAATATGTATATATATATTTTTGCGACATTAAATTTTCTTGTTATAATTTAAATAATAATAATAATATTAATATCTAAAGTTACATAATAAACTCTTACCAGTCGACCTCTATGAAAATTGGATTTACTAATCAAGTGGGAAAATGAGTCTGAATCAGATGCAACGGGAACCAAACCCTGACCACTACGACAGCGCTTATTTCCAGATTTCCCTTTTAGAACACCTAAAAAAGTAAAATAAAAAATAGAAAAAAACATATTTAATTTAATACATCTAAATATCTTAAATATTGAAAACAATGATAATTTCATATTATATTTTACAATACAATAATAAATAAAGCACATACCTTGATCTAAATATTTGACTTTGTTTGAAAATGTTGAAAGCAAACATCCATGTTGTGAATATATTTTAATCCATATTGTGATAAGACCATCATAATATATAGAAATATAGTCATGTTTGTTAACATTGTTAGCATCAACAAATGATTGACAACCATCACCAAATGTATAAGCTAGTGTGTTCAAAACTTTTAGTTTAATAACCCAAAAATCTACATTCGGCTTCTGCAGATATACAGATTCTGGAAACTTTCCACCATGAATATCGGTCCAAATTTGTGGTATTATCTGTATGTATAAACAATATTAGTAAATACACATTAAAAAATAGAAAAAATTAAATACAAACTCCAAAAAATCATACCAAGTCATTATGGAATATTTGGAAATAATCAGAAATAAAATAATTCCACCGCAGCTCTCCTGCAAAATATTTTTATTTATTATTAAAAAAATATATCGTTTTTAAATTAGTGGAATATATTACACTGTCTAATATACTCACCATATACATTAAAAGGCTCTGATACAAGATTGGGATTTCCAACATCTTTTAGGATACCATTTCGATGGTAAACCTTAATATAAATCTGACACAAATTATATTCCGCAAATGTTATGTAATCACCAACATGTAAATTGTAATATTCTTCAATTTATTTCCATCCATCAGTAAAGTACCAAAAACCTCTAATGATAGTTGTTTTTACTTTCCACATCTTGCCACTCTGATTAATAAAAGTATACCTTGAATTTAATGGGATTTCCCTTGATGAAATAATATCATCATGTATCCACTGGAAATTGAAATAAACAAACATAACAATCGATATAAATAATAATTATATAATTAAAATAATAAATTGCTCAAAAAATGAAAAACATATACAAATTTATGTTGCAGTTCAATGGAATTGTTGGGCAAGTATTGAACGAAAAAAATCAAAATGACTCTTTTGAATAGTAATGTTCCTTGTACAACTTCAATTCATCATATTGCATAGATAAATCTTCAATTGTGTCCAAAAAAAAATCATTAGTTTTATAACAAATATATATATATATATATATATATATATATATATATCGTATAAAAAAGACTAAGATGATTTATTTATAAAATTTTAAACTTACGTGTGAGAAACTTTCTATCATCCTTAAAATCATCTCGAAGACGACATAAGTCCTCAAATATTGTATCATCAGAAAACAAATTCATAATTTCAAATTTGTATATAAGTTTTATACAACTTGAAAGTAAGAATTCTAACAAAAATAAAGTCACTAAGAATGAGAATGTATTGTTTGAGAATGAGAATTTTGGATGGTAAAGCTCACTTTAAATAGGAGTGACAAATTCATTAGTAGCCTTGAATTTAGCCCCTCATTAAAGGGTATTTAATTAAATAAAGACAAAAAAATAAAATGAGTAATTGATGCAAAAAAAATTGAAGATCAAGATTAATTAACTAAAAGAATAGGAATATTTTGCTTGATAATAAAAATATTGGATGGTGGAACTTCATTTTAATTAGGAGTGACAACAAAATTAGTGGCCTTGAATTCAACTACACATTAAAGGGATATTTAATTTAATTAAATAAAGATTAAAAATAAAATGAGTAATTGATGAAAAAAATAATTTTAAGATCAAGATTAATTAACTAAAATGATCAACGTTTTAGGACGATTGGCACCAAAAAACCGTACATATTATATATATCATAATAAACTAACCACAATTAATTCACATACAATGCTGAATAAATCGATATTTTCAAATCAAAGAGCATGATGAGAATTATATTCTCCACAATAATATGTATACACAATTAAATTAAATCACTATTAATATTGTAATTTTGATATTGGTTTAAATCAAAATTTAATATTTTAATGAGAGATATGATTAAGTTAAAAATATAACTTACTATTTTCCTTTCAAAGGGAGCGGTAAATTCTGGAACATAATCGACGCATGGGAGAAAGGCTACAAAATCGTAAAAAACATCAAGTTAATAAATATTATTGTAAATCTATAAGTAAAAAAATTATATATATATATATATATATATATATAACATGCGTTTAAATGTATAACGTTCAATAAAATTCTGAGCTTGACGTAGATCATCATTCTTGTCAAACACTAGAACAAATAGATCAGCAAATTCACAACGAAAAAATGATAAAAAGATCCTATCACCACATCCCAATTTATAAGAATCAATGAGATTTTCCCAACTCTGTCCATAAAAAAAATTAACATCTGTATTCGATTCATAATTCACACACCACAATTGCCCAAAAATAATCTGTTATAATATAATTTCTTTGAGAAGCAATGGCTAGAGGAAGACTCTGTGAAATAAGAAAAAAAAATCAGATCACTATAAAACGTCACGATATAATATATTATTGTAAAACAATCCACCACAAAAAAAAAACACATAGATTACCATTCTATTAGAACCAATATAATACAAAAGAAAATCATTATAAAAGGTTCCATTAGAAAATATATCTCGGATTTGACGAAGGCCTGTAAGATCGATCGTAATATAGCCACCTGAAAACACGACTTAAACATTAACAAAATAAAATAAACAAAATAATTACTTTGGTTCTAATGGAAGAATATAATAATAACAGTAATGATATTAATAATGATACTAATTGTGAATATTATAAAAATGAACTAATGAACAAATTTTATGGAATAATTTCAGGCACAAGTGTACATGATAATTTCAGCCAAACGACATAAATTTTATAAAATATTAGTATAGAACGAATTACGCTTAATTCATTCTTCTAAAATTTTTTTTTTTTACGGAATTGTTCTTATAAATTAATTCACAAGTATTTAAGGTCTTATTTATTAGTTTTCTTAAAGATTAAATTAGAAAGTATAGAATTAATATTTATTGTGGTCATTGATTTTGCCAATATTAAAAGAAAAAAAAAAATAATAATAATTCTATTAAATTAAATAAGTTTATTTAGAAACAGCTAACCAAATATCTAAAAACGTTCAAATTAGCACTGGGAAATAGTGTTTTTGTGTTTCTTTTCTTCTTCTTCTTCTTAAAACCAATAATTTATCAATAGCTCAAGACTAACCAATAATTTGATAATTTAATATGATTACATATTTGATATCATTACCTCGTTCTAATACTAATTTTAAATTGATATCATTACCTCGTTCTAATACTAATTTTAAATTGATATCATTACCTCTTAATAATATGACAAAAACATACACACACATTCAATTTCACTATATATAAATGTACAAAAAAATCTTAAACAACACAAATTATCCCCCATTATACACAACTCTATTTCTCATGAAGACACACGAGTATACACAACAAATAACATACAATTTCCAAACAAAAATCAAAAGATATGAATAATTAATATAGTTGGGACGAAAATAATCAAAATCGACATCCAAAATAACATAAAATCCGTAAAAGGATAAAAAAATATTTTTTTGAAAAATAAATTGAATGCTCACCTTGTCCACCAAAGCTAGGGTTTCCACAATCTGCGGAGGAATCGGCCTGCGACGAAGCCTTAAAGTCCATTGAGTTGATTTCAAGAATATGTTTCAAGAATATGTTTTGTTCACAAGATTTCAATAATATGTTTTGTTCATATGATTTCAAGAATACGCTATTATATAATATTTCCATATGATACAGATTTGACTTATTCAATTTGTATATTTGTTTATATGGTAAAATTTTCTAGAATTTTCAAAAAAAAAAAAGTGAATTAGGCTTAATTCTAGAAATTGAAATAGAAATTGAAATTTGATAGCGTAATTCCTTATATTAATTTTGATTTGGATTAATCTTGGTATGAAGTATATGTATAAATCTTGCGTGAAAAATAATTATGGAAGTTGATATGGAATTTTGAGGAATATTTTAATATATCCATATAAAAAGTATAATTGAAGATGTGGAATATTTTAATAGGTTGTGCAAGGAAAGGTACTCATGATTAAAGAATAAATTATGCAAGAGATTCAATGCATTAAGATACTCATGATTAAAGAATAAATTATACTCATCGATTTGAAGACCCATTAATTATGCAATCAATTAATTTAACAAATCATTAATAAACACATTAAATTCAATGCACAATTAAAGAATTCATAATTTAAGATGCAATTTGATAGCACATAATATCACCTGATTATAGGAATTAAATAAAAAATAATACATATTATTTTCTCCCATCTATTTAAAGAGAGATTTTACAATTCACTTTTATCAATCTCATTAGCAAGGTTTCATTTTATTTTTTGTGTATGAATTTTTTTACTCTCACCCAAAAATATCACCTTCATCTCTTGTGTTATTCTATTTATTTTTATATTATGAATCAAGTTGGTTGTTACTATTAACTTTAAGACACTTCTTAGAGATTTAGTTATTTAGTTAGGAATTTTAACAGTTTTATATGATACTAATGAGATTGGAACCGAGCTTGTACATATTTTCAGGTCAATTGTGTTGGTCCCGAAAAACCCGATTTAAAACTCGTAAAATCTCAATGGGAGGTGACTTTAAAAATTTTCGAATGTGTTATGCAGATTTGCCAAAGTATGTATGACAGTTAATATGAAAGCAAATAAGAACACACGTATTTTTATAGTGGTTCGGACAACTCGTCCTACATCCACTCTTCCCTTCATGGGGCACCAACTTAACCAACAGATGTTTACCGAGTTCTCACTCAAACGGGACTTATCACCCTCTAAGGATCGCTACCCTCCCTTTCGGGATTGCTTAGATGTTTCTGAAGTTCTCACTCAAAGCGGGACTTATCTCCCTCACGGGATCGCCTATAGATGTTTAACGAGTTCTCACTCAAATGGGACTTATCTCCCTCACGGGATCGCCTATAGATGTTTAACGAGTTCTCACTCACCTACAAACTTAACCTATCAAACTGATTTGGGTAAGGTTTGTTTGGTTTCCAACTAGGTTGAGATTTTCCCTTACATTTGTTTAGCCTCAATGCTAAGGTTGGGAAAATCTCTCTAAGCTTATGATATGGCATTTTTGCTTAGATATAATGAAGAACACTCTTGAGTAAATTTGGATATTTAATTCTCTATGTTCTTGAATGGAGATGCTTGAATATTTGGCTTTAATCTTCACTTTGAAGATCCTCCATTTTCTTCTTTTGAAGATAGTGCAATGTATTTATAGTGTGGATTTGAATATTACCGTTGGAGAGTAATATTCAAATCCATATTAATAGTCTTCCAACTTTTTCTTTTGTCTATTGACTTTGTTGTTTGCGAACTTTATGTCACATCCATATATGTGTTGTTATCTTCTCATTTACCAGCTGCTTTTGTGTGTCTAACGGATCGATCATTTCATAGATTCTTTGTTCATCTCTTTTGATTCGGGTCGCCACGATCCGGTCCATTTGAAATCGACCAGAGAAATGGTCCGCAGATTTCTTGTGTATTGAAATCCTTTGTTCATCGATTCTTTGAAATCACTTTGTTCATCACCTCTTTGAAATCATTTTTCATCGATTCTTTGAAATCATTGTTCATCGATTTCGATTTCCAAATTCATTCATCGATTACGATTTACGATTCGATCGGATCGTAAGCGCATCGAAAATAAAATCGATTCAAAGATATCGATATGGATAAGACATCGATTCGATCGTCTCAAAGACCTGGTGATCGATGCCAAGATGATTCAGCGCTAAGATTCAATTATTACGATTTCTTCCGTTATTCTGATTTCTAATTTCTTCTTCTTGACTTGTTCTCTCGTTCCCCCTCAACTTGTTATCTGTAGATTAACTTAAATAACATAAGTTGATAATGTTTTGGCATAATTCATCAAAACTAAAATATCCCAACAAATTGTTTATCTCAACGACATTGACGATGTGCATGTTGTATATGGTCACATATTTGGATCGTCTGAAGAAGCTGAAAATGATGCGGTTTATCAGGGAATCAAAAACTTGAAGGGAATCTATAATATTAAGATTATAGATTTTAATTCTTATTAATTGTATTACACCACATACAATCTAATAAAAATAGTGCATGGTAAAATTGCACACATTTATATTGAAAGATGATGATGATGCTTCTTATTTTGTAGTTCTTCATATTAAGAATTATTCTAATTTCAATGTTGTGATTAAAATAAGAACCATGCTTAATATTTTCAATGTAGTAAATTTATGCTTTATTCTATATCAATTATTTAACTTTTTCTCTTCATCTCTTATGGTTTATTTTTCTTTGTCTCAACCACCTTTGTCTCACAAAGGTTTTACTTCTGATTAATTTCTCGATTGTATCTTTTTTTCTTGATTATCATTGATTAAATATTTTATATGTGTAAATAATATTTTATTTGTGTTCAATTTGTAATGGTCGAAAATTTAAATATTTTAGGGGACCTAATGACAAAAATATGTATTTAATCACAACGTATTTTATTCTCTAAAGTTTAAGAGAAATCACTAATACTTGAATTAAGCACATAATTAAAATTATATGTAAGTTGTAATGAAATTAACAATGTAAAACTTATATTTATAGAGTTTGAATGATAAATAACAATTTTTAAAAGGAAAAGAGAATAGATACTTCAATTAAATTAGAAAAATTTAATGCTTTTTTTTAGTTAGTGAGCCTGGAGGATATTACTGAAATATATGAATCTCTACACATTTATATTATCATTAAATGACATTTAATGCAGTCAGATTTATCCTTTTTTAAATAGTTTTCATATTTTATTTAAAATCTCCATAATTATCGTTGATTTTAAAAAATTCCTATCATTAAAATTATGTTACTTTCATTTTTAAGATTAATCATCATTATTCCAACTAAAAAAAAATCATGAATATCTTTTATTATTTTTAATTATGAATCTCTACACATTTATATTGTCATTGAAAGACATTTAATGGTATAGATTTCCATGTTTAGTTTGTTTTATATAGTGGAGATTTCATATTACTAAGTGTCAAATAAATCAAAAGAAAATTGGACAGAAGGAAAAGATTTGATGATGGGGTGTTTGGAAATTATATTTTAATTGTATAATCTATTTTATTTGATGAGTTGATATTGTATAATCTATATTAATACAATTTAATATCAATTATTTCCTTATATATAATTACTATTTATTTAGAACATGATTACCTAAGAGTAAGACCTAACATAATTAATCAATAAATAAATTATTTATAATAAAAATATTCGCTTTCGATTTATGATGCAATTAATAAAAAGATTTCTTTTCTTTGCAATATTAATTTCCTCTAAAATTATAGAATTCGAATTCGCATAATTGAAGGCTTTCGATTAATCAATCAATTAATTACTTAGATGCATGGAAAATCAGGTTTTTTATTTTTTATTATTTTTTATAAATTATGATTTACAAATCTTAATTAATAATATGCTCAGATTTGTATCCTAAAACCTGAGAAGGATAACATAAAACAAATATTAACCTAGGAAGTACTAATACGAAATAAAGAGGAAGTACTAATCATCAATATGTGAAGTAATCTGAAATTCAAACCAAATAAAAAAACAATTAGAATCATTGTCTGAAAAAAAAAACAAAATTAAAACTCCTTAATCGAACAGAAAATAAATCACCCAAAATCTTCTAACATCAATTTTGGAGCAAGCCTGGGAACAGATTCGGAGCAAGCCTGGGAACACCAACAACATAGGAGGTCCCAAGCTTAGCGTTGGCGGACCTATTTACCCAAATCAAGAAGAAAATTAAATAACCTAAACAAATGACTACACATGAAAAACACATAAGCAAATACACAAGAAAAGGAGACCGTAACTTACCAGGTATTTGGTTGAGAATGAAATTATTGGATTGAGAATGGAAATTTTGCCTGATAGAATTTCACTTAAATAGGAGAGACAACAAATTTATGGACTTAAATAAGAAATAATATTAAAGGATATTTAAAATAATGGGTGGACGATTTGATTAATGGGTGGATGATAATTCTATAAGTTAACCAATTAATTGCTGGATATAGGGACAAATTAATGGGACAAATGAGCTATATATGGATAATGGTTAAACAATGCATTAAGGAATTTAATTTTAAAATAATAGATGGACGATCAAATTAATGGGTGGATGATCAAATCTATAATTAACAAAATAATTGCTTAGATAAGGAAGAATTAATTGGTCAAATTAATGGACGAATTAATGGGTCAAATTTAATTAAGGAATTACACCATGCACTTTCCCATCCCCTTCGTCAGGTTTGATATTCAAATTAATGGGTGGATGATCAATTCTATAATTAACAAATTAATTGCTTAGATAGGGACGAATTAATGGGTCAAATTAATGGACGAATTAATGGGTCAAATTTAATTAAGGAATTACACCATTCTCATTGTTTGTTTGCATGGGCCCACATCCAAAAATTTGATTAAGGAATTAAGAAAGAAAAAAACAAAATATAGGACAAAATTAATGTAGAAAATTAAAATAAAATTGATGGCTGAGATTGATCAAGAGAAGAGATCTAACGGTCAGAAAAAAAAGGCGGGAAACCAGAAAGGGAAAATTGTAGTTGTATTATATAGTTATAGATTTGTTACTACACATGAAAATAGTGTTGTTAAACTTTAGTGATGTAATTACGCAGTGTATTTTTATAATGAATTTCTTAGGTTTAGTAATTATAGAGTGAATGTATGTCCAAAATTGCAATGAGAAAAAAGAGTGCATAGATAAATGTGGTTTTTCTGGTATTTTATTGATTACTTACGTATAAGGTGGTATACAACTAGTAAGATAAAACATGAGAATGTAGAACAACAACGCAGTAGCTAGTGAATGGAAAAAATGAATAAATAATGAACTCATTTTAGACCAAAAATTGCTCAAAATGACTAAATTGCCCCGACTCTGTATCTCGATATGGTCATGGTTAACACGTGGCCAACGACACTATAAATGCTCATGAATCAACAGAAAAAATATATATATATCTTATTCGTGGTATAAAAGTTGTAAGATAAAAATAAAACGGCGCAGTAGCTGGTGAATGAAAAAATGAATAAATAATGAACTCATTCTAGACCTAAAACAACTCGAAATGACCAAATTGTCTTGACTCCGTGTTTCGATATGGTCATGGTTAGTACGTGGCCAACGACATTATAATTACTCAAAAAAAAACATTCTTTTGATTTTGGCATAATACATCAAAAGACTCTTAAACTATCATTTTTTGCTTCGATAAAATATTTTTTGTTTTAGAAAACCCTTATTCTATCATTTTTTGTTTCGGAAGGCTTCTTGAACTATATTTTTTCTAAGCTAACTTAATGGTTTACGTTAAAATATGATAGGTCAGCTCAATTTCAATGTTGTTATATTCAGATCAATCCCCAATAACAAAAAAAATGTCTCTAACAAATTGAAAAAAAAGTCATATAAAATAAAAATTATATAATTTAAGGGTATTTTAAAAATAAAAATAATAATTTAGGGGCCTATCGAAACACAAATTGATAGTTGAAGGACATTTTATTATAAAAATTAATTTAGGAATCTTTTGAAATAAAATTTGATAGTTTAAGGGTCTTTGGATGCATTATGCATTTTATCT
Source organism: Stenogyne calaminthoides (assembly GCA_037126765.1). NCBI lineage: Eukaryota > Viridiplantae > Streptophyta > Magnoliopsida > Lamiales > Lamiaceae > Stenogyne > Stenogyne calaminthoides. The sequence continues at coordinate 29,299,601 of JBBCBC010000009.1, read as the reverse complement.
TTTCCCACTTTTACAACTTTTTTTTTCCTCTTCTACTCTTTTTACTACTCATGTTATATGGTCATGTTTGAACTATACAAGGCTAAAGACATTATAAAAGCCCGCCAATTAATAATGAGTTAAAAGATCAACCCTTTTAACATCTCTGTATGTGTTGGTAGCTAATTTAACAAGAATTAGAATGTAATGTGACTTTAATACATAGCTAATCAACACAATAAATGTTAAATGTCCGTCAGGTACACCGTGCACTCCATAATGTATGTTACACTGAAATATGTAATTTGTATACATTGAACCGTGCAACTTATTTCCCATATTAATGGTTGCATCATGCATGGTTCAGTATAAACAAATTGCATATTTTAATATAACAAATTTCATGGTTCTAAAATACACTATGAAGTGCACGGTGCACCTGATGCATACAAGAGTTAGCTAATAAATATTTGGTGTGATTATTATTTGTATATTAAAAATTGTGTGTGATTACAAAAATCGAATTTGACAAACAAGAATATATATAAACAGAAACCGTCCCAAATTTGAAAATCATTAAATTTTCCTGCAAAAAATTATTGCTAAATCAATTTAAAATCAAAATACAAAATTTACACAAGACAAACATAGCATGCGAAATACAAATTTGTAAATCCTTGTGTCCCTTTATGAAAGTGAAAGAGCGTTGTAGCGCTGTAGTGCAGCAACAGAAAACACAATTACACAAAACATCAAGGGCGTCTCTGCAATTATCAATATTTAATTAATTGCAAATAAAACTGCCGCTTGCCCCAACGGCGTCGATGGAAATGTTGAGCGACAAGTGAGGAGTGAAGCAGATCAAGAATCGAGAAATCTGTTTCTTCTCACTACTCATTTCTGTTAAGTATTCTCTCTCTCTCTCTCTCTCTCTCTGCTTGTCAATTATATGCAGCAATTTGTCAATTGTTTTGGATAGTTTAGTGTGAAATCCATCTTTGCCTTGACAATTATCGGTTTTCGGTGTGTTTTCATTTGGATTTTCTACAACTTAGGTTTCGAGGTTTTGTTGTTTAGATTTACTGGTTTACTTTGGACGAAATTGGGGACTGTTGATGGAAGTGGAACAACTTAATGTTGACAATTCACATTCGCGATTACTACGAATTCGTACAAATATAGGAAAATAGACATGTGATTTTCGAGACTCGAGTAAGGAATTGCAATCAAGTGTTGCAAATTTCGTAAAGTTTCGGTTTCTATGTTGAAGAAAGATGCTTAAAAATTTGCTGGTGGGGTGAATTATTAATGGACCTAGGGCGTAGGATTATTATTTTTGTCTTTTTATTTTCAATCTTTTGACGTCTTCATCGATTTTAATATAGTTGCAAAACTCGTTTAATCAAAGTCCTAGTTCTCCTTTTCATCTATTTTAAGCACATGGTTTACCTCCCTTTTGAGTAACTGATGTTATACAGTTTCCTGCCTCCTTTTATCATTTACGGTAGGTAAATGTGCAATTGATTGTTGATCATTTGCGTGGTATATTCTCTATGTTGTACGTCAATATATATCAACTATCATGCTATTTATTAACAAGTATATATGTTGTTAGAAATGGAGAAAAGCGTGTTAATGTGCAATGAAGTGTTTTCTCCTTTTCCTTCCATTTGCTTTTACCCGGACTTTTGATATTTTGCAAATGTTTAAATTATGTCTTGCTTTTGGGAGATGCAGGCTGTTTTCTGCACATAAAGCTACAGGACTAACCTGCGACTAGACTTCTACGCATAATTGTTGAGGGACTTTGAATTCTCATCAATCACCAATCACTGCATTAAAGATGCAGAATCAGGATGGGAATCCGGTGGAGTCTAAACCGGAGACCATAACATCTGTATACCCATCTGCAGCAGATGACTGGGAAAATTTCAGGGATGATGATATTATGCTGCAGCATTCTGCCATCCAGGCTGAGGAAGCCGTCAAAATCCCATTTGTTGGTGACAAGGCACGTGTTATACAATCATATTCTTGTGGTTACTGGTTGCATTAATTTAGTAGTTTTTAAGTGAGAACTGATATATATATATATATATATATATATATATATATGTAGTTATGTTCTTTAATGTTCACCTTGATCAGGCACCTATTTTCATGTTGTATCCATCAGTTTTTCAACTGTTGCATAACTGTTGGGACAATTCTTTGTTATGAAGTTGAATTTTCTGTACGAGTACTTTGAATGTCTTTAGGGCTTATGGAAAACAAGTTTTGATTATTTTTGGGCTAGATGAAGTCAGCCACTTTTTTGGATTTCCGGAAGACAAGTTCTTTGGTTTAGTTTGTCCAATCTAGATTGACATATAATAATTTGTTTTCTGGTTAATATTTGCTGCAACCTTTTATGAATCATTCACTTGGTATATGTGATTACTGAGGTAGTTTGGGATCTTGAAGTCATTTCCATTTTGTATTTGTCACTTTAACATTGGTTTCTTGTCAGCACTGAACATTGAAATTGCATTCACTTTTAGTTGATTTAATTGAATAACATGGAGTGTTCTGCAGGAGCCACTCTCATCTTTGACAGCTGAATACAAGTCAGGAAACCCTATTTTGTTGGAGAAAATCAAGGTCTGCATAATGGTTGGAACACTTCTTCTGTTGCAGGTTCTCACTGCTAATTAAATGTCCCGAAATGTGCAGGTTCTGATCGAACAATATGCTGCCATGAGGCGAACGCGAGGAGATGGAAATTGCTTCTTTCGTTGCTTCATGTTTGCTTACCTTGTACGTCTTATAATAGAGTAACACTTGGGCAAAACTAATACTGAGTTAAAACGACTAATACCTTTTAGTAAAAGAATAAATACCATTTAAAAATGCACTTGAGTTGCACGGTGCAACTGATGCATAGAAGTATTTGCCCTCATAATGTCCGTACAACCATCAGTAGAGTTCTATCCTTATGCATTTGGATTTTTGGGGCTTTTAATATTTGTACTCTAGCAACTGAAACACTTCCTGATTGAAAAAACTTAGGAGCATATTCTGGAAACACAAGATCGTGCAGAAGTTGATCGCATCAAAGCCAGTGTTGAGCAATGCAGAAAGACACTTCTCAGTTTGGGCACTGCAGAATTCACTTTTGAAGATTTTTTTGCGGTACTTAGTTGTCTGGATGCTTGCATATATGCCATTTTAGGAAGTTTATAAGTGATACAGTTGATGCATGACTTGGGGGGGTGTTATGCAAACTCAAGTGGAGGGGGCAAAATCACACTATTTTAAAAGCTGCCCCCCTTACAACTTTAGCTTCTGAAAAGTGCTTCTAAGTTGTGAGCAGAGTTTGCAAACACCCCTTACATGTGCTTATTTTGCCACACTGGACCAAATTCGCTGCTTAAAATTTATAGTACAAAAATACGATTTTCTTCACATGTCAAGCAATCGATTCTTAAAAAAGTTTTCTTTACCAATCTCTGCTGCATAACATATTGATTTCAATGAATTTCTATCGGGTACCCAATAATCACATTTGATGGCAATGTTAATAGAAACAGCTTTATTTGTTCAGAAAAGTTGTATCATCTTGAAGCTTAACTTTGTGACTTATTTTTCAGCTGTTCCTTGATCAACTTGATAATGTTCTTTCAGGGACTGAAGATTCCATAAGGTTCAGAAAAAAATGTTGCTTATTTGTGATCTTTTCCGTCTTATGAATTTCCTACTCACCTTTAATAACTAATATTTGTTTTCACATTGACAGCCATGATGAACTTTTGCAGAGAAGTAGAGATCAGTCAGTATCTGACTACGGTGAGTAGTACAGTAATGTTTTTAGGATATCAAAACTAGCATACATATTTGAATTTTGGGTGTTCATAATTTTTTTTCCAACTAACTCTATTTCTTTGCCAGTTGTGATGTTCTTCAGATTTATTACCTCTGGAGAAATCAAAAAGCGTTCAGAGTTCTTCGAACCATTTATTCAAGGATTAACTAATTCTACAGTGGAGCAGGTTAGTTTTATGGAAGTTTTATTGAAAGTTTGTGTATGGATTTGCGAATTTTAAAAAATATGTTGTAATTGATAAGACGTGAAAAATTTGTCCATTTGTTTTGCTATTAGCCCTATTATATACTACCTCTGTTCCTAATTAACTGGTTATATCCATTTACACAAACCAAATCTTCATTAATTACGATATCAAAAGACTATTATATCCTTATTTATTACTACTTGATGATATTAAGAAGCCTATAATTACATGAAGATGGGTATTTGTCGGGGGTATTGGCGGGAAAAAAGGGTTACTTTTTGTTGATTTTAGGAACAGAGGTAGTAGCAACAGATTAGCTGCAAAACATAGCATTGCAAACCCATCAATCATGAAAAATTTTGTTTAGTGCATTAAAATCTTGTTCATTTGGTGCAGTTTTGCAAGTCGTCGGTGGACCCCATGGGTGAGGAGAGCGATCACATTCACATTACTGCTTTATCAGATGCTTTAGGTGTACCAATCCGTATAGCCTATCTTGATCGAAGTCATGATGATAAAGGCAGCGTTAGTGTAAACCATCACGATTTCACACCAGCTGGTGGTGACCTCACCGGTGCTAGTGTGGCAATCAAACCTTTCGTTACCTTGCTTTACCGACCTGGTCATTACGACATTCTCTATCCAAAGTAACCGGTTTATACAGGTACTGATAAGCTGGCTAGTTTTAAGGGCATTTCGCTGGGTTGGTTCTGACTATGCGTTGTTTACGATGACTTTTTAAGGCAATCATGTTACTATGCTGTTATCTTCTCGCAATGCCTCAATATGTGATGTACATGGCTTACTCTGTCTACACAAAAAGAACCAGATTTTCACTTTACTTAGTGTTTCGTCTTTGTGTCATTATGCATGTTAAGTGGAATGCTAAGGAAAATATATAATGAAAAACAAGATATACGAGATATTCTAATCGCCCATAAAAAAGGCCAGCTTGTTTTACCTTGTGCATTTAAGCAATGGAAAACAAATTAAAATACATAATTTAAGGTTGTTCTTTTTTTAATGGGATTTAAAAAAATTAATTTGAAAAACCCAGAAATATTAATATATTTGCAGTAGATGACATTGTTGGGTTCATTTGGAATGGATTTTAAACATAGAATTCTGAATTTCTGATTTTAAAACTAAATTAAAATGACAATCTTCAGACCATTCTAGAATGAAGTTGAAAATCAATTCATACGAAAAGTCTCATTTTCACCAAATAAAATAAACAGTGAGAATAAAAGATGAAGATAAACAAAAAAAGGAGAAAGCGTAGATATCCTCAAAGAGAGTTGATGAGCAAACAAAATTACTTCTCTCAGCAAAATGCCCAAAAAACAAGAGAAGATAAAAGCAGGGCACAAAAAAAGGAGGTACAAAACGTGCCAAGAGATTAGGAAAAACGAAATTGCTGGCAGCTCCATACAACACATTTTGCTCTCTCGCTTACAAACTCTATACATACAGGAATCAAGAAACTCCTCAAGATATCGTCCAAAATTTTGAAGCTCCGCATGTCGCTCCTTGTCATCTTCGGTTACAATAACCGAACACTCAAATGCTTTAGAGTCAGGCAATTGTCAATTCTAGAGGTTATTTGAATCAATTTCACCACAACATTCTTCTCTCAACTACCCCCCCTCTGCTGTTCCAGTTCCATGCATTAATAATGTACAATAACAAAATTTCAGGTAATTAACATTACTAGCCCGTGTTTCGATTTCTAGAAGGTTAGTCTTCACAAAAAAGTTGGAAACCACTCAATCTGAATCTTTGCCTGAACCAGAAGATGATTCTCCGTTGGAATAATCTTCTCCCATAAAGGAATTTGGTGCCATTTCTTGGTTGTTTTCCTCAGAGGTGCTGGTTCGGGTTTTGCCAGGTCTTGATCGAACATTGGGACCCATTGGGAACGGAACCTGCAGAAACAATCACATTAGTTGTTTTCACTTAACAGTATTAGTTGTTTTCATCCAACAGTATTAGTTGTGCACCAGTAGCATACCTGATCACCTGCATTTGGACCATCTGTATGGAAAAGAATAGGACGGCATCTCTTGTCCTCATTCATCAAGCTTGAATTCTGGAAGTGTGCAATGAGTGCAGCCTTACCTTGTATACGAGCATATGCCAGAGATGCTACCTTTTCACTGTTAAACTTCTCCCATTTCTTCCCATTGAATGACTGCAAGCAGAACAAATTAACTTGTGCTTTCAATGCAACACAAGCAATAACAAGTACATGCATAATAATGTCATTGGTATGTATGTACCTGATAGAAAGGAACTATCTGGGAAGGATCAGTCATGTTTATAAAAGCATACCCCACATTGCATTTGTTCTGCAAAAAAATATACATATAAATATCAGACAAATTATAATGTCATCCTGAAACCACCCAACTAGGTGGAAGGAGGCAGAAAAAGAAAATGTTCTGAATTAAAACAAGCTTGCCTTGAAATCAATAGGTAAGTAAATGAAGTCATAAGTTCCTCTATGGCGTTCATCTATCGCAGCCAAAAGCATCTTCGAGGTGTATCTGATATTACAAGAAAAATTAAATATGGAACCATAGGTGTTAAAGAAAACATACCATAGTAAAGATAACTGAAAATCTACTAGAACATATGTAACGTACTTGTTAGGAATGTTCTTTACCATAAGCGTTGTACGCTTATCATCTCCGCGTAGAATTCGGTCAAGATCAAGCTCAAACTGTTTCTTGTTATCAGGTTGATTTGAATTTCCATCACCTCTGCGGCTTCTAGTCCGTTCGTTAGGAGAATCAAATGAACTCCCCATCATAGGAAGCATTTGACCTCTTGCAGGAAAAATCATGCACCTCTGATGATGGGGATGTAAACCGATATTCTTGGAAGTGATTGGGACATCCATACAATTTCCATTAGGGCGAGGAAAGATGTTATGAGGGACGAATTCCAAAGGGTGTGGTGAAGTTCCAGACATTCTCATGTTTCCAAGTGAACCAGGGTGAAATACAGAAGCATCGGGTGATTCCCCTGCGTAAGTATGTCGCCTGTCCCAAATGGAGTTATTGAAAGAAGGTGCAGACCCCACGTGATGGTTATTCAAAGGAAGGATTGCATTAATCATATGAGATGGCGCTCTAGGTACTGCATGCATCTGTGGGGGCCCGTTAACAAATGATGGTGAGTTGGGCCACAAAATGGGTTGAGTTTGTGGATGATGTGTGTTGCTCCACATGTAGTGACGCCCAGGAGGGGGGCAGCTCCCATTCTCGGAGGAACCATAAACTGAAAAGAACAAGAAGTACACATGAGAAAGCGTAGTAGAATCAAGGCAAATACTTCTATGCACCAGTTGCACTGGGCAGCTCAAGTGCTTTTTTAAATGGTATTAGTTGTTTTAGTAGAAGGTATTAGTTGGTGACGATATGGTCATGGATTCAAGTCATCTTGGGGTAACGGAGAGGGGTTAATCTTTAAAAAAAAAAAAAAAAAAGGTATTAGTAGGTCAGTATTAGTTGTTTTCATTGAACAGTATTAGTTGTGAGAACTTGAAAACTAGGGTAATCATCATATCTTTTAATAAACAACGCAGTCTGTGGAGGACTAGTTATTGTAAAGGGAATGCCAATGGTGCTCAACACGCTAACAAAGAGCCTGGAATATTATATACCAATTTCCATTTATCGTTCTATGTCTTGTTTAAAAGGAAAAGGCCTAAAAAAATTATTTGGAACCCAGTCGGCAGACAAGGTGGGAATTGAGAAATAGATGGCATAGTAGAAAGTGGATCTTGGCAATCATACCTTCATTTAACTCAATAGAGCCATTAATTGACTGTCCATTAGGGCTAACTCTACGAAACTGCTGGCCATCAATTATCTCTGGAGGTCGGGAATTAATATTTGCAGCCATAGTACTTGGAGAACCAAAGGGATGCCCATTTGATAAACCATCATGATATTCAGGAAGAGAATGAGGATGAAGATTTGACATTCCTTGGAGTTCAAATTTCAGGTGGTTCCGTGGATGACCAGATTCAGTAACACTGAATTGTTGATTCCCAGATTCAACTCTTGCAAGAGATGATAAGCCATTAGGTACACTAGATGATACTCCACGGTGATTCAGCACACTATCCAGGAGGGGGCTAATTGGGCCCCCGTTTGTAGAGAGTGGGCCTAAAATTGTTCCATTATCTGTACTGGGAAGTGTCCCCCCGAGGGAAACAGATCCTGGAATAATAATAATAAATAAATAAATACCATTTCATGAAATTATAGATTTTTCCAAAGCCATAAGCTGCCATAGAAATATAATTACCAGAAAATCCAGATGCCAAATTAGAAGGGCTATGTTGCAACAGAAACACAGAGTCTTCCTGCTCCAGCTCTGAAGGAAAAGGCTGCATGAATCTACACGGGGCATTTAAGCAGTTAGGTATGGCAGAAAGCACTATTATGTTCCCTCACTAACTAAAAATGCACTAAATATTTTATTGACTATTTGTAAGCAAAGTCTTATGTAAACCAGTTTTACCATGAAATTATTTTGATTTTCAAGTGTATATTTAAACAGTATTATTTGTTTCATTAAAAGGTGATAGATTAATAGTATTAGTTGTTTCATTAAAATGTACTAGTTGCGAACCAATTTGTACGGTCAAACTGTTCTACATAAAACCAACCCCTGTTTGAGAGACTAGTTTCATAACAGAAGCTCAACAAGATAGATCTGAGAGTGGAAACATATAGATAAGGAAAAAATTGATCCACCTTTTGGAGTCACCAGATTGGCCTGATGCAATCTTAATCTGATTTCCACCAACATCGCTCCTGTTCACTGCACGAAGTGCAGATTCTGCAGCTCTAACATCATAGAACTCGATGAATTTGTGATGAGACATGTGTGGAGTATCACGAATCTGCAACCGAAAATAAATAGTTAGTGGATCTATGAGTTTGAATTAGAAGTTAACAATAAAAAGCAGGTACCTAAGCTTACCTCTCTGATTTCACCATAGACACCAAATATTTCACGGAGTTCATCATTTGAAAAAGAAGAATCAAGGTTGAAAACCACAAGAATACCCTGATTAATATCTTTGTCTGATGGATTTTCCTGAAAAACGTATTCAAGAACATTTCAGAAGCAAACAACACCAGCCTAAGTTTGGATGGAGTGTTGAAACAGGCATATTTGCAGGAAGACAAATTCTTACGTAAACCAGTTTTACTGATTTGCGTTTTGTGTGTATTTTTAAACAGTATTAGTTGATTCATTTAAAGGTATTTATTTGATAGCATTAGTTGTTTTACTAGGGTAAAACTGTTTTAAATAAGACACTCTTGCAGAAAATCACCTTAGGAATTGAGAAATGTATATCAAGCTTCCTACGCCTCAACGGTTTGTTTTGGAGAGCTTTCATTGCATCGCCAGCTGCTTGTATATCATAATATGATATCATAACAAACCCTCTATGCTTGCATGCTGTATACAGCGTGCGTATATCTCCATATTGCTGCAATTACAGAACATGAGACAACATTCTTAAATTAAACTTCAAAATGCTAAAAGGATATGAACTGACCTCAAAAAGTGTTCTCAGTTCTGAATCTTCAACGTTGCTGTTTATATTTCTGACAAAGAGTGTTCTAGAAGGGTGCTCCCCAAAAGGGTGTTCCCCACCATTGGAACCCACAGATATTCCAAGCTTATTGTTAGAATTTACATCAGAAAGTTCAGATTCTCCAAGTTCCAGTCCTCCTACACTACTAAACAAGTCTAGATCTTCCATATCTTCACCATTAATAGGCTGTATAGTGCTGTTAAATCCATCAGTCACACCAGAAAGCAGGTCATCATCATCTGGTAGAAGATTACCAATAGTATGGGCCTCGAGTTCTTCCAGGGATTCAAAAGCCTCCTCCTCCTCATACTGAGATCCATTAACAGCAGCAGCAGCAAAGGAGTGGCCATATTGAGCATTATTTGATGATAATTTTACTGCAAGAAAGGTAAGTTATAAGTGATTTGACATATTGAAAAACTTAAGGTGATTCTTGTTTTGGGTTTTAAAAACCAGGATTTGGGTTTTGAAATTTTAAACTGGTTCTAGTTCTGAATTTTGAAATCCGTTTTTAAAAAACCACCACTACAACACCTATTAACCTATTTTCACAGTTTACAATACAATCAATTTTCTTTCCTTACACTTTAATATGTTTATATCATAAGTCAAATCATCCAATCATTTCAATCGCACCCAACAACAATATTTTAATAATACAACATCATTCATTAATCCCCTGAGTTTAGAAAACTGGTTTTTAAAACTCACTTAAAACAAAAACAAACATCACCATTCACCCAAAAGAATTAGCCTACTAGGGACAAGAGAAGACATACGATTTCTGCTAAATAAATCCGACATTGAGCTTGAGAAGAGTCCGTTTTCATACTGAGAACCCATGAGATTCATTTTAGATCCATCAAAAAAGTAGGGCACGGATTCCATACTCGAATTAGTTTTAGAACCCAAATCGTGGTCAACAGCGCTAGGCAAGGAACGACTTGATGCTCTTTCTGCTCCGATAATATGCTGTCCCAACGGATGGTTAACATTTCGACCACGACTCAGATAATACTCAGGTAGAGCAAAACCTTTTCCCATCTGCGAATCCAACAGGATTCTGTTTTCAAGAGGTGATGAAGCCATTCCTTCGGTTCTCAAATGCCCATCTAGTTTTAAACCTGCAGAATAAATCTTCATAAGTGCAAATGTAGTTTATGTGCTATAGTTAAGAAAGTTTCGTATTTTGAAGAACGATACAAATAAATCTCTAAACAATCAAAATTTTAACAATTTCTCTATGTCACCAAATCAAACACGATAAAATCAATTATTTTCATCAACTGTAAATTGACAAATGTCTTCAATCAACTCCATGTGTGTATGAGAGCTCATATCATAAAAGGTAATAAAAATTATCTTCCTAATGCAATGATGCTTAAAATAAAGTATTTCTCACCTCAACACAATTATGTAAAAGTCATTTCATCTAAAGTGTAAAATATATCATCTTACAAATGCAATTCTGCTTACAATGTTTCCCGCCAGAAAACTATTACATAAGAAGTTCTTTAATCTTAAAAGTATAATAGATTATCTTCCAAATGTAATTATGCTTATGCTAAATTGTTTCCCACCCCAAAACTACTATATCACAAGTTCAATTTGATCCCTGAGACAGTTTTAATTCATTTGATTCAACACGAGTTCATGCATATCTTGATTTCAGTTATTTTTGTTTCATAATTGAATGAAAGAATATGCCAAAAACACACACACACACACACAAAAAAAAAAGGTAGAATGATAGTACTACTTAATACTGTACATTGTGAGAGAAGGATGACAAAAGCAGACCAGGAACCATTGTTGGCTAATAGAATTTGTAGTGAGACGTCAGCCGACCATATCAATCAAACAGAATTTAAAACCAATTATAGTATGCATAAGCTGTAAACTCAGTGTAACAGTAATGAAAACAGAAGATTTTGTAAATGCAAACACACATGATATAAAAGTTGTAAATATTCACAGAAGGTGATCTCATCTCCTATAATAGATATAGTCATAACAAATTAACTGCAGAAAGTAAAATAACAAACAAACTGACCCTTTAAACCCAAATGTGCATCAAATAATAGTAATACAGTATGTGTATCATGATCACTCACCAGGGTAACCGGTCATTTGCTCCATCTTCGTTACACCAACTTGTCTCTGCAAATTACAGAAACGAACAACCATTTATAATCAATCACACAACCAAAGTTTCATAATTTTTCTAAATTGAGATGAGATGAACACTAAATTACATAAATTCTATTTAATCTGGATTTCTCTTAGAAGGGATAGTCAACATTGTGCGGGTTATAAATACCTCATCGGACAAACACACCTCCTCAGAAAAGAAGGAAGAAGGAGTATAACCCCGAGGGTTCATCATTTCAGAAATCTTGGTTAATCTTTTCAAAATAAATCACTACTTGGCTTCTACAAAATCAAACACAGCAATTCTCTAACAAAGTTCAAGAATACTCCGCCACAAATATAACCTGCACAGAAAGTTCAAAGGATGACCATTTGAGGGGTAAAATAAAAGGGAAGATTGGACACTTGAATTACAGCCTATGAAGCCAACAGAGAGAGAAAGAGAGAGAGAGAGAGGGGAAAAAAGGACAAATTAGTTCAAAATTATAGCCCAAAAGAAACTATAGCGTGTACCCATTCAAATTTCAGTTACAAGAAGAGCAGATTCAATTGAGAGTTTGAGTTTAATTAATAGATTGACAAAAAATTGGTACTAAAGCACCTCTAATTGAACAAATTCACATGATAATAACTGCATTTAAGATCTCAGAACAGAAAAGATTATTAATTCTTTAGCAAACATTTGCTTATTTGGCCATAAGAGAGAGAACACCTCTTAAAAATTCAAAAGGCCCACAAAATTAATATCGAGCAGATCGAACAGAAAGGAAAGATCAGCTAACACTCCAGCTAAAAATGACAGAAAAACAATCACCCCACCCCAAAATTCAGGTTATTAAACCAAAATTCATCATCTGATCACACGGTAAAAACCAAAAAAAATCGAATTTTGGACTCAAAACAACAAAATCCTCATGAGATCAAATTGTACCCAGCTAATTCGAAACAAAAACTTAAATACAAAACTTACCACCAAGATGTCCCGGAATCCAGAACCAGAGAGACAGCAGCAAGTAAATACTTGGAAAGAGTAAAAAGGAAAGACAGGAACGAGCAGAAGGGACAAGAAGAGAAAATTATTGAAATTGAGGGGTAGCAAACAAAGGCTGAATCATCTCAGAATTTAAGAATGACAAGAAACTGGAATAAATTGCGGCAAAAGGCAAGGGCAAGGCAGATTGAAGAAGAGATCTAGGTATCTGTGCCGTGCAAATAACCTCCTCCAAAGCTTCTTCGATGCCTTTCTCTCTCTTCATTTTTTCCTTGCTGTTTTCCCTACATTGCACGTTAACCACATGTATCAGCTATTTCTCTCTCTATCAATTTTTCAAATAATTTCTTCATATAAAAAATTACAAACAATTATCAATTCTCCAAATACCTCTCCCTTCTGTCTGTGTCAGAAGCAATCGGCAGTTTTTTCTCTTTTCTCCCCCAAACTGCCGCGCTTCCAACCGGAGATCACGTCACGTTCCGGCGAGGCACGGCGGAGATTCTGATCCCCACCGTTCGCTTTCGCAATCAGAAATTTGCTGCGTGATTGTGACACAAACTCGAAGAAGATACAAATCCTGTATCCCAGAGAAAACAAGGAAGAAAAACGAAATTGAAGAGAGAGAGAGAGAGAGAAGATGAAAATGGAGATCTGTTTTTATGGAGGTTTGAAGAGAGAAGAAATCCAGAAGAAGAAGAAATAGGAAAAATCAAAGAATAAAATTACACAAAGCGGAGAAGAACAAGGACTCACAACTAAAATACATATTTACTGTAATTATTATTATTTCTCTTTTTCTATTTTTAAATTTCTCTTTTTTCCTTTTCCTATAAATAACTATTATTGCTAACCTGCAAAAATATCTACGTAGCAAAAACCGAGTTTTTATCCCCTGCGGTAACCCCCCACCTACACCCGGTTAAACTAGTTACTTATTTAAGTTATAAGTCAATTTTCATTTAATCATCTACTCTATTATCAACAAAAAATTATCATAATCGGGAAATTTTGGTAACTATTGGATTGGGTGAATCACAATATATGATCTAAAAGTAGATTTTTGCAATCCATTGAGAAAGGAAGTTTTGGTTTTATTATGTTAATTATGATCTAAATTAGATTTTTAATATATTATTATGTTAGTTTTGGTTGTGTAGTAAAAAAATTTATGTTTTGGTCTCATGTGCACCGTGCACTCATAGTGCATTTTGAAAACATGTAGTAATTTGTTTACACTGAACTATGTAATTACTTTTTCATATTAATAGTTGCACGGTTCAATATAAATAAATTGTATCTTTCAGTGTAATAAATTGTATGATTTTAAAATGCATTATGAGTGCACGACGCACCTGAACGAACAGAACAAGACTTAGCCAATTCTTATTTGGTGTGGATCATAATAATTATATGTTGTTTTTAAATATGGCAAATAATAATGTCTTTCTAATTGGGGAGTGAAATGTAAAATTATGAGCATGAGCAATATTAAGATTTAGGTGCTGAGATTGAATATGGAGCACTCAAGTACAATGAATTTAATTTTACTTAATTAATAACAAATTAATTAGTTGTAAAACGCTTAGTCGTGCCCTTTATGAACACGCAACTAATGAATTCAAATTTTTATAAATATGTGAAATTCAGGCAGTGCGAATTTCAAAATAAATTGCCATGCTCTGCCGTATCTGTTTATTCTTTGAAATACCTATTTAAATTTAAATAATTACTTAAGTTGATTAATACGTCTCCATATGCAGTTATTTTTTATTTTAGAGAAATGTGTTGTAACTTTTGTATTCAAACAATTTAGCTGGTTAATTCACTACAAAACAGAAATATATTACAGTTATGACTTTTTATTTGTAACATTTTACAACCACTAAGAAAAAATGTTATGAATAAATAAAATACTATATTCTACTTTGTGTTTTTTAAATTTAAATTTTGTTTCTAACTATTTATCTTATATATTTTTTTTTTCAATTTATCTCCACCTAAAAAAAATTAGTATTTTTTTAAATAGGGATATTTTTTTTTAGTCGGTCTCGTATGAAATTTGATCACCATGAAAACTTGATTTATATTTATTAAATTAATTCATATTTGACATTTCAAATATCACAATTGATACTCTTAATACATTTTGTAATATAAGTCAGGTCTTTCAATATCAACATTACTTCATAATTTTTTCAATTATCATGACTAATATCCTTTCGTAATATAAGGTATACCCTTCTGTTATATAAAACTCATCTAAAACCCGTAGATCCAGTACTACGGTCCTTGTTCGACAAAAACTTGTGTAAATCTGGTTAATACCATGAACCCAGGTCAAACCTGACCCATACACAATAAACGGGTCAGATATATGATTAGAGGTGAAATTGAGTGAGTTACGAGCGAGTTTTAGCCATGTTTTCAGTGTTTTTAGTGATATTCTTGTGGTGATTGAGCATAATCTGTATAAAATCACTAATTTGCTTCTTTGGTTTGTATAACAGGAAAGAGGGCTGAAAATGGAGCTCGTGAGACTTCGCGGTGCATGAATCGGACTCCCGGTTGAAAATATATGAAAGAAATACTGAAAAGTATTAGTTGGAGTGAAGAAATGTGATAGAAGAATGAGGTCGAGCATTTAGAGCTCGACCAATGCGGTCAAGCGTTCGGAAATACAAGCATGAGGAAGCGCACGACCAGGAGTGGTCAAGCGAAACCGCTCGACCAAGTGCAGTGCTCGAGCGAAACTTAGTCCAGCGATAAAGAAGCGCACGACCAGGTGTGGTCGAGCGAAACTGCTCGACCAAGTGCCTTGCTCGAGTGGTCTAAGAGGCTGAGTATAAAAGGCCAGACGGGAAAAAAATTAGAGACACACATTTGAGAAGGGAAAAGGACGAACAATTAGATAGAAGAAAAGGGGAAAAATACTTAGGGTTTAGGGTTGAAGTAAACAGAAGAGGAATTCATCCACGAAAAAAACACGATCCGGTTATCAAATTTACTGTTTAACATTCTAGTTTTCCTGATTTTGTTTTGTCTAATTTATCAGTTTTTACTTTTGAAGAACAACTTAGGGTTTATTTGAATTTCCTATCAAATACTCTTTGTGATACTTGAATTCAATTTATTATCCATTGTTGATTTGGTTTATGCATTCTTTCTTAATGAGTTTTATAATTTCATTGGTTATTTGTGAGTTTACTATCATGTTGGTAGGCTAAACTTTTGATTGCTTTGGATAGGATGATCGCGTAGAAAAAGTGAATTGGTTAGGCGATTAGGTTGATTCGAGGAGTAAATTGAATAATATTCTTAAATTGCTAATTTGAATAACTAATCCAATAAAAACCATTGAGCTGAGTACAAAAGTTGTTAAAGAGAGGACGACCGCATCACTCTTTTCAATGAATAGGCTTGAGGAGAGGGTTTGTGACGGGATTGGTAATATACCGGTTCATTTAGGGAGGACGACCGAATCACCCAATTTGAATAAGGGCTATAGTAATTAAGCACAATCTTAATAACTTGGTTATTTGGTAAGTGAGGTAAAGAGGGTATTAGTTGAGTAGTCGGGAATAAAAATCGAGCTTTTGTTGTACCTTATTTAGTGCGGGATTAGGGAAGTTGATTGCCTAGTTTCAGTACACTTAGGATTACTCTTTTGTACACCACGATAGTCCTCGTCGCCAAACCAATTCCGATAGTATACGTAGGGATTCCTGTCCAAAGCAATATTCTCCAATACTTGCACTTCATCTGAAGTTAGTATAATCATTGTCATTTACTTATTTCTTGTTGAATCAATAGTAGTGAAATAGAACTATCATTCGCATCCATATTAGTTACGAAGCAAAGATTTCCAGGGATTTACACGCATGCTAAATTTCCTTTGGGTCGATACTACTTGGTCTAAATACTTACCCTTGCTACAGTGATCCCATACTCTTGTGGGGTAACTGCTAGTTAAGAATATAGCATTTTACGGTCAAGTCAATGGCGCCGTTGCCGGGGAAGTGACGTATGCACTTTGTGTAAAACTTGGAAATAGATTAGTAGCTAGTAGTGGGTGTTTTCTTTTCTGTTTTTACTATATTTTTGTGCTAGTTGCATTTGATTTCTTTGCTTGAGTTTTCAGGTTTATGAGAACACGCTCAAAAGGAGAAACGAGCGTTGATCGAACTGAGTTAGACCCTGAAGCTATAGCAAGAAGGAATCGAGCTTTCCATAGAAGAATGGCTGCGGTAGGCAACGAAGGTTTGAATGTGGATGGAAATGTAGGGAACGGAGAGAATCAGTTGCACCCAGAAGGGATTAATAACCCGAACCCACATCCAAACCAACCATACCCCCAAAACCAACCGCAGTATCCCAACCAACCAAACCAGCAAAACCAATTCCCCAACCAAAATCCAAACGTCCAAAACCTTAACCATCCATACAACAACCAACCGTACCAAAACCAACCATACCAAAATCCACCTTACCAAAACCACCAACCAAACCCAAAATATAACTCACACTACAACCCTCTCTACCAAAATCAACCAAACCACCCAAGGGGTGGGGAATCCTGATATGGCTATCCGAGTGATGTTTGAGGCTCAACCTCAAAGACATTATGATGGAGTGGCTTTGCAAAGGGTGGAAACTAACAACTTCTCTATTTCACCGAGGATCCTTAAGATGCTCCTTGATTCTCAGTTCAGAGGAGAGGTCGGGAGAGACAATCTAAAACACTCATCTCCGGAACTTTTTGATGATTGCTTGGGCATTTGATTACAATGGGATGTCGGAGGATGCAAAGAAGCTCAGGTTGTTTCCGTTCTCACTGACCGGGATAGCTAAGGATTAGTTCGATAACACAATTCCCCGAGGAAGTATCAACACTTGGGCTCAAATGGAGCGAGCATTTTTGGAGCATTTTTATCCTCCATCCAGAACAATAAAGGCAAGAACTGAGATATCTACATTCCGTCAAAAACTGAATGAGGGTCTCAGTCAAGCATGGGAGCGATCATCAGAACTTGTTAATTGAGTGTCCGCAAAGATGGGTTGATGAGCAAGATACAATGGCCTACTTTTCTTTGTGGAATCCATTATAATGAGCAAAAGCACCTCGATGCTTATGCGCGGTGGTGGTTTTTTGAATAAGAGTGCCCGAGAGTGCAGAGAAATTGTGGAAGGAGTTAAAAATACTGGGGAATGGAATGCTGATCAATCACGTCAGAGTATGAATCAGATGGAAGACAACATTGGAACTCGTGGTTGTTGATGGCTATGATGGAGAAAATCAAGAATATTCGGGTTAGCCAACGCTTTTTGGGAGGAAGCAACGAGGCGAATGAGTTTATGGACGGTCGGTATTTGCAGGAAGAGGCCAACTATATGGGGGAGGCGAATTACAACCAAATAGGGTACCAACAGGAAATTATCAAAGAAGGGCCTCTACCACCGGGTCAACCTTTTATGCCTCGTGGTCCACCACCTTCACAGAACCAATGGCGAAACAATTCAAACTATCAAGGGGGTTCTACATCTTATCCAAATCAGTTGAGAAAGAACGAGAATTTTTCCTATGGAAATCCAAAGGCTGGAATAACTGTTCCACCAGGTGTTGATCCGGGTTCAAAGCCTCCTGGTGGAGAAGGCGGAACATCAGTTGCTGAGATGTTGCAAACTCTTTTGCAACAAGGTGGGGATGTGAAGAAGAGATTATCTTCTCTTGAATTTGATCAGAAGGAGGCGACTAAGAAGAACGAGAGAAGAGAGTAAGATTTCCATAGGATGCAGCAAGAAAACAACAGGCGATTTAATGCGCTTGAATATCAAATGGGACAGATAGCGAGGTAGAGAGACGGGCAAATTCCCATCTATGCCCGAGGTGAATCCGAAGGAACAGTGCAAAGCTATTGAGCTTAGAAGTGGGAAGAAGTATGATGGACCTCCATTACCGGCTGAGGTAGAGGAAAATCATAGGCAAGCTGACGAGGAGGATAGTGAGGGTAAAGAGGTGGAAGATGATGAACCAGTGGAAGAGGTAGACAGTGGAAAGCTAGAAAAAGAGAAAGATAAGGGTTTGTTGAGGAAGAACGGGTACCAAAGTGGAAGTCTTCGAGAGAAAAAAGGCTCGAAGTGAAAGAAACTGAACGAGATGAATGGGGGGTGCTTAAACCTGTGATTTATGTCCCTTATCCTCAAAAGTTTATGAAGAAGAAGTTAGACGAGAAGTTTGCTAAGTTTTTGGAGGTATTCAAGAAAATGCACATAAACATACCTTTTTATGATGCATTGGAGCAGATGCCAAATTATGCAAAATTCTTGAAAGATCTAATTGCCAAAAGGAGGAGAGTTGATGAACCTGAGCTCGTTCAGTTGAACCACGAAGTGAGTGCAATGGTGCACAAAGCCCTTCCTCCAAAGTTGAAGGATCCGGGCAGCTTTACGATTCTTTGTGACATTGGGAACGGAATCAAGAAGGGAGCTTTGTGTGATTTGGGGGCTAGTATCAACCTTATGCCCTTATCATTATTCAAGAAGCTGAACTGTGGAGAACTGAAACCGACTATGATGACTCTTCAACTAGCCGATAGGTCTATCACTCTACCTCAAGGCGTAGTGGAAGATGTTCTCGTGAAAGTGGATGGTCATGTCTTTCCAGCTGACTTTGTAGTCCTTGAAATGGAGGAGGATGAGCATGTGCCTTTAATCTTGGGGAGATCTTTCTTGGCTACTACTGGGATGGTCTTAGATGTGGCGAATGGAAAAATTACGGTGAAGGTGGATTTGAAAGGAAAGTCGTGCACTTGCGATTTTTCTTTTTGAATATTTGTGTGGCATGAGGCATAAGTTGCTAGGTCTAGGCATGGATGTAAATAACCGTGAGATTTGAACCTTAAACGAGATTGAAATTCATCATATTCGTCTCATTCATTGTGTGTGAATCATCACCTTTGAGGTGCTAGAATTTGTGGATATTATCTCTTCTTGATTGTGTCTTGTATTGCATGCCGGAAGTGATCATAGGCCATGTTTTGATTTGTAAGTCACTTTAGCCCAAATTTCCCAACCGATGACATTTTTCCCTTGCTAGCCTGTTTGAGCCTGAGGCCTAATCTTTTGTTAGAAGATTTAAGCCCTATCCATTTTAAAACTCTTTTGTCCAAAATTGAGTGGAGAATACGAAAAGTCTTAAATGAGGGGGTGAAATTGGTTGATGCAAATAATTGATGGGTTGAGTGTATGCATGAACAGCTGAATGGGAAGCTTGTGAAAGGATGGGAAAGAAATAAGAGTGAGTTGAGCAACAGAAAAGATATATCCTTGCTCGAAAAAAAAATGGGGGAAAAAGAAAGGAAAGGTTGAAGTGTTTTAGTTTGGGGGAGGGAGAATTGAAAGAAAAAAAAATGCAAATAACATTGCATTTGATAACATCACTTTCATCCCTTAGATTGAAATAATTTGACTACGATTTTCTTATTCTCTGCTCACTTGAGTCAGTTTCCCATATACTTATCCCACCCGTCCAAAGAGCCTTCCGTTACAACCTAGTGCAAGTCCTTGTTGATCCGGTATGAATACATTGAATGTGATCGATGTTGAGAGTATTTACAAGCATATGGTCACTGATTTGTGTGATTGATTGTTTGAGTGTCCCTACTTATTGAAAAAAACACTTGTGAGGGAGTGAAACACACCGTCGAGAGCACATCCATGTTTGATTTGGTGAGTTATGTTGATTGTCCATGAGTAGGAGAAAAGAAGATGAGTTTGTGTTTGGGTGACCGATCATTGAAAGTTGAAAGCAATTGCATGCATGATTTGGTATCTCAATTTGTTTTGTCAATTTCACTCAATTTATAATTTCATTGCTTGGGGACAAGCAACATTGTAAGTTTTGGGGAGTTGATTAGAGGTGAAATTGAGTGAGTTACGAGCGAGTTTTAGCCATGTTTTGAGTGTTTTTAGTGATATTCTTGTGGTGATTGAGCATAATCTGTATAAAATCACTAATTTGCTTCTTTGGTTTGTATAACAGGAAAGAGGGCTAAAAATGGAGCTCGTGCGACTTCGAGGTGCATGAATCGGACTCCCGGTTGAAAAGATATGAAAGAAATACTGAAAAGTATTAGTTGGAGTGAAGAAAGGTGATAGAAGAATGAGGTCGAGCATTTAGAGCTCGACCAATGCGGTCAAGCGTTCAGAAATACAAGCATGAGGAAGCGCACGACCAGGAGTGGTCAAGCGAAACCGCTCGACCAAGTGCAGTGCTCGAGCGAAACTTAGTCCAGCGATAAAGAAGCGCACGACCAGGTGTGGTCGAGCGAAACTGCTCGACCAAGTGCCTTGCTCGAGCGGTCTGAGAGGCTGAGTATAAAAGGCCAGACGGGAAAAAAATTAGAGACACACATTTGAGAAGGGAAAAGGACGAACAATTAGATAGAAGAAAAGGGGAAAAATACTTAGGGTTTAGGGTTGAAGTAAACAGGAGAGGAATTCATCCACGAAAAAAACACGATCCGGTTATCAAATTTACTGTTTAACATTCTAGTTTTCCTGATTTTGTTTTGTCTAATTTATCAGTTTTTACTTTTGAAGAACAACTTAGGGTTTATTTGAATTTCCTATCAAATACTCTTTGTGATACTTGAATTCAATTGATTATCCATTGTTGATTTGGTTTATGCATTCTTTCTTAATGAGTTTTATAATTTCGTTGGTTATTTGTGAGTTTACTATCATGTTGGTAGGCTAAACTTTTGATTGCTTTGGATAGGATGATCGCGTAGAAAAAGTGAATTGGTTAGGCGATTAGGTTGATTCGAGGAGTAAATTGAATAATCTTCTTATATTGCTAATTTGAATAACTAATCCAATAAAAACCATTGAATTTGAAAGTACGAAAGTTGTTAAAGAGAGGACGATCGCATCACTCTTTTTCAACGAATAGGCTTGAGGAGAGGGTTTGTGGCCGGGATTGGTAATATCTGGGTTCATTTAGGAGGACGACCGAATCACCCAATTTGAATAAGGGCTATAGTAATTAAGCACAATCTTAATAACTTGGTTATTTGGTAAGTGAGATAAAGAGGGTATTAGTTGAGTAGTCGGGAATAAAAACCGAGCTTTTGTTTGACCTTATTTTCTTGCGGGATTAGGGAAGTTGATTGCCTAGTTTCAAGACACTTAGGATTACTCTTTTGTACACCACGATAGTCCCTCGCCGCCAAACCAATTAGATAGTATCGTGGGGATTCTGTCAAAGCAATATTCTCCAATATTTGCACTTCATCCGGGTTAGTATAATCATTGTCATTTACTTATTTCTTGTTGAATCAATAGTAGTGAAATAGAACTATCATTCGCATCCATATTAGTTACGAAGCAAAGATTTCCAGGGATTTACACGCATGCTAAAATTCCTTTGGGTTCGATACTACTTGGTCTAAATACTTACCCTTGCTACAGTGATCCCATACTCTTGTGGGGTAACTGCTAGTTAAGAATATAGCATTTTACGTTCAAGTCAATATATACCCTTGAAATCTTTCTTTTTTGTGCATCTCGTCGTCCCCCCTTCCCATTTCCCCCCTCAACACCGATCTCCTCTCCGCCTACTTCAATCTCTCCGACTTCACCTCCCTCCTCGCAACCACCGTTGTCGTCTCTGATCTTTTCACTTGCTCCTCCCTCACCCTCCTCGCCATCCCAAATGCCTACCTCTGCCGATCTCTTACCCTCCTCCACCAACCTTCCCAACGTCCTCCTCCAGTACTTTTCCCTCTCTTACCTCCGCCGGCCTACCATCGATAAAATCGTCCCCACTCTTTTCCAAATCAACACACCGCTGCCAATTCTAGCTCCATTAACATCACCTTCGAGCGACATTGCCAAAAAGTTGTATGGCTCTGTTCATTTGAGCGACATTCAGATCCCAAATCATCATCCTTAGAAGTTAAATGAACAAGCCTGTGAAACTTTGCATATAGCGTGTCATACATTGAACATCGATGATTCAGACTTTTTGAATTTAAGTATTTACGAATAACAATGAAGAATTAATTGATTTTTGAATAATAGTGAGAGTTTTTTTTTTTAAATAAGAATGATAGTGATTTTATGATAATAAGTTTTAGTAGGAGTTTTTATAGAATGATAGTTTTATGAATAGATTAGTTTAATAATGATAGTGATAGTTTTATAGAGTGATAGTTTTTAATTAAGTAACGGGGAGATTTTTTTTATAGTTTTATAGAATAACGTTGATAATTTTAATAACATGATAGTTTGATAGTTTTATAGGGGAGGGTGAATAGTTTTATTCGATGGGTCAGTGTCTTGGAAAATAGCGATTGAGATCGGTTTTTATAAGAATAATAAGTGATAGTTTTATAGAATAACAAAGCGGAGCTTTAAGTTTTACTTGAAAAAACCGGTTTGTATAAATCGATTCAAGTTTTATCTTTTTAATCGGATGACGTGAAATATCAGTCCGATCGGATCGGAAGCTTGGTGCTATCTCGATCTTAACTTAGAATATGTATGCTTTTAAGATTGTGCGATGTGAGAAGCTTAATCAAAGCAAGAATTTAACAAGATTAATCAAAGCGCCCTACGCCCACTCTTTCCTTTCACAAGTGGCACCAACTTAACCTATCTTAACCGACTTTATAGGACTTAGTTTAGTGTGTTAGTCCAACACAAGACACTTTGGAGATGTTTTAAGAGTTCTCACTCAACCAGCAGAGCGATGTTTTAAAGTTCTCGCTCAGATCCAGAAATCGATTAGAAAACTCAGATCGAAATCTTGCTAAACAACTTATCCTAACTTGGGGGTTTGGGTAAGATTGTTGAGGTTCAACTATGAAATCTTTCCTTGCTTACAAGTTTGACTGATAAATGCTAGATGAAAAAGATTTCTTGCTAAGAACTTATGGGATGAACACAATATAAAATAAAGCTTGTTGTTGTGTTCTTCGATAAATCGACTATAGTTTGAGCCGTGATTATGTTGTTTGTCCAAGCATTTCCGTTTTTCACTCGAAGTGTGATCCCATATTTATAGACCTTGAGATCAAAGAGCGTTGGAGAGCAATTTGAATCTCGGGATATTTTAGGTAGACTTGCGGGCTTGATGTGACGTCTTCAGAGCGGCGGCATGGTGAAAAGGCGTGAATGTGTATTTTATAGCCGTTTGAGAGCAACATCGAATCCATGATATCGGCTCTGTTCATACGTGTTTCTTCCTTATTGGATGGAAGCCGCTGCGGTGTTGTTCCTCCAACTAAGGTTGGTATTCATCTTGTTGGATCGCTGGCGTATGATAAGATGAAACATCGGTTTTCATCTTATGAGTCGATCGTCGATCTGGGCCAATCGATCCACTTTGATGGAAGTCTTCGGGCGGCGCTGTTGACTTAGCTTGGTGGGTGACTCGGCGATGTAGGTCTTCCGTCCGATCTTACGGAAGTCATCGATCTTCGAGTATTCTAAGTTTGAGCTTCATGACTTCCACTGAGTTATCGACAAGATCGATTCGATCGATCTTAGATTCTGGTTTAAGATTACGCCTATCCGGATATCGAACTTTCTTCCGATTCTTGGATCGACCTATACATATTGAGTTCCCCCTCAATATGTGACCTATCTATTACATCAGTTTTTCTATACAATCATTATCAATCGGTCTCCTATAGCGATAATGTAAACATCGATCATTTGTGTCCATTTGGTCTATTACATGTGTTTTGGAACTTTCATCAAAACTATAAATTTCCCAACAATTTCCCTTTTTGATGAAACCAAAACACCGAGAAACCAAAAAAAACAGTTGATAAGTATAGAAACGATTAAAGAGCAATGTCGAAAGACAAAGAGATTTTGTCTTGGGATCGAAAAAATAAACTTTTCATTAGATATGTTGATTACATGTTACATCGAGAAAAGTTTTGAATTTCTTGGTGATCCTAGAGCGTCTTTTGATTCTTCTTCCTTGGGCTTGTATCCTTCCGCATTTCTCTTTGGTCTTGTGGAACGTTGAAAATCGATAGAGTTTCCATTTGACATCGGTTATGCGTGACTTGATCGGTTATATGCGATTTGCTCAAGATGTCAAAGTAGAATCTCTCAAATGCCGGTCTGTCAAATGAGCCATCCGCCTTCTTCGAGTATACTAACGGATCATACTCTTGGCGAGATATCTTTACATTTATAAGCTTGGCCTCATTTTCGAGATACTTGAAGAAAGTCCGAAATTTATTCGTAAGAATTGAGGAACTCATCATCGGTGATTCTTCTTTGGAACAAGATCAGGACAAAGGCATCGAAAGCCATTCACTTCGATCTTATTCCATTCCTCAAACCTCTTAGCGTGTGCAGCGGTTTTTGGTATGATCTCGCCGACTCTTTTTGTGGTAACCGAGGTTCTCGTGCGGATTTTCAGTAATCCTTTCTTAGCCCTTGATTTGAACTTCGGTTTCAACCCCTACCTTGTGCCGTTTTTACATCCTTCTTTCTTCTTGGGTCATCTCGCTCTTTGGACAATTTCTGACTAGAAATTTATCACCAGATGTCGATTGCATTACGTATACGGTGACTTTTCCAGTCCGATAATCGGTCCAGATTTTTGATGTCCCAAAGATCCGCAGCAGACCTTTCTTGCAATTGAGCTTTGTCCATGGGCCTTATCTTACGATGTGTCGGTTGGTTTTCAGATCCTTCCCCCTTTTTGGTTTGATCGTGCGCATTGAGGCGGGAAGTCGAGACCCAAAGTTGGATGGACAATGCGATTTAGATCATTAGCAGATAAACGAAGTTTGAGCCTGTTAGATTACGAGCAGTTATGTCGGCTCTTTCTTCGCGGTTTCCATTGTAGCAGAGAGTGTCCAAATCATTTTGTCAAATTTCTCTTCGATAACTCGAGCCTTTTTTCGGTGGCGTCGAAAAGAAGATTGATTTGATCCACTGTTTTTTGTCATCAATCGATTTTGTAAGCTCGCCAGATATGGTGGTCATGGATTGGGAGAAGCCGATTCTACGATTGCTTCGATTTGTTTGAGATTTGTCTCTGATCAATTAACACTTCAATCTCTTCTTTTCGTGGAGATCTTTGAGACAAGATCGATCTCTGAAGTTGATCGGTGGTGATATGGGAGATGTAGAATTGGATCCATCACTTGATCGAGTTCGATTGTTTGTGCTCGGTGGTTGGTCGTGAATTGCAAACAGTTCCGGCGACTCGGCATTCCTAGATTCACCATTTCAAATAGCTTCGAGCTTCGATCTCCGGCTTTTGTTCTTCCTAAGAATTCCAACTTCCCGTGGATCGAAGCTTACAGTTTATCAGGATATGGGCTCATTTGGTGATCCCACTTTCGCGACACTTCCTCATATCGAAGTCGAAAATCAAAATCATCCGCGACCACCCACCACTGCTCAACAAGTAAGATAAGATCGAGAAGCTTTTAATCGAGATCTCCAAAGTGGGATCTCCATGAACTTCTTCTCGATGGCGGGAAATAGGATTGCCGGGTTATTGGATACATCTCATCAATCTCGTTCAATTCCTTAGTCCGACCATTTTTCCAATGATGGTCTTTGTTGATCCGGATACGTGAATTATACATCTGCATTCTACATTGGATGAGATGTGGAAGCCTGGTCAGGCTTCGAGTCACGGAAGTCTGTCTGATTGGTTGACTGCGGTGGGTTCTCACAGAAGGGCGGGTTAGATCCGGGTTCAGTTCATGGCGGTGAACTAGCGGGGAGTGACATGCTCAAGAACCTTTAGTCGAGGCGGTGGAATTTTGAGGTTGCTTGAGGAGATTTATGGCATGAGATTTACCTTTGTCTTCTACCTCGGATCGTCCGGGCGAGCCCTCGGGTTAGGTTTCATGCGATTCTATTCTTTGTTGTTACCTTGACCTGCTCGGGCGCTCTATCTTCTTCTCGACTATCTTCTAAAGGCGAGTCATGGTATTGCCACTTTGCTGGCCTCTTCTCACCCGGCTTTTTTCACGATAATTGGATGTTCTTTGGGTTTTTCCTTTTCTTCAGCTTTTTGTGGATGGGCTGACATTCTTGGCCTATTTAACTCAAGTTGATGTTTGTTGGCATTGGGCTCCATTCTGATTCCATTCGGTTGTCAGCTTTGTCCTTCAATATAATCGCAAACCTTATTGAGATTCTTGACTCTCTTTTTGAAAGACACACTGGATTCATTGACTCCAAATTTTTGTTGTTTGGAGCAAGACGGCTTTCAGAGCCGTGCAATTGTTCGAGCCCATCAATTATTCCGCCATCTTTATACATTTGTTGATGTGAGAGCATCTGAAATTTAAATAAGATTCCATGATCGTTTTCGACAAAATGTCAACAACAAATCAGACTTTCTTTTGAGCATTGGCACGGATGAATCCGACTTCTCGATGTTTATGCACCTCTCTTAAGAGCTCCTCGATTTCTTCATCCTCATTCTCCCTCAGAGTGCGCAGGGAGATTCGCCCCTTTTGTAAAATCGAACAGACGAGTGATGTCCGGCATTTGTCATCCCTTTTTCTCGCTGACCGACTTACAGTTCGATTCGCCTCCTGTTTTTTTTCAGATCCACACTCAAATTCAAGCAAGAATTGAAGTGGTTTACATCTTGCATCACCGGATTGCGATGAGCGAGAGCAATATGTTTCGATCCCCTTTCTTCGTAATTTGTTCCACCTCCATGGATTCCGAATCCTCAGTGGTTCCAAACTGAATCTAACTCATCCTCAAAGATCTTTTGCGATTCCCGCATAATTGCACATGATCTTTTCCTAGTCCATGAATGGCCATCTACAAAAGTGAGATAGACTCATTAAATTTGTGCATAATCAATATCAATATCATACCGTCGGAAAACAAAAGGTGTTGGGAAATTTATAGTTTTGATGAAAGTTCCAAAATCACATGTAATAGGACCGGTCGGAGACGTTTTTAATGATCGATGTTTTTTTATTCGCTAAGGTGAGATCATTGATAATAATTGTATAGAAAACTGATGTAATAGATAGGTCTGCATATTGGGGAACTCAATATGTAAAGGTCGATCAAGAATCGGAATTCGACATCAATGTAATGTAACGCTTAAACTAACGAAGATCGATCGAATCGACGTATCGATAATCTTCAAATGGAAGTCACGAAGCTCAAACTTTATACTAGAAGATCGATGACTTCGAAGATAAGACGGAAAGACCTACAACCGTTTTTAAACCAATTTTTAAGTCAACAAAGCGCTAATATCCATCGTGGATCGATCATGACGATCGGATCGGCCTCATAAGATGAAAATCGATGTCTCATCTTATCATACGTCGCGATCCGAACAAGATGAATACCAACCTTAGTTGGAGGAACAACACCGCAGCAAGGCTTTCATCCAATAAGGAAGAGACATCATGAATTTACTCGACATCCTGGATTCGATGTTGTTCTCTCTCAAATCCGCTATAAACTTTTCGGCCATGCCGTTGGAAGCACGTCACATCAAAACCGCAACTCTACCTAAAAATACCGAGATTCAAATTGCTTCTCCAACGGCTCTTTGATCTCAGGTCTATAAATATGGGATCACAAAGAGTGACATACGGAAATGCCGGACAAACAACATAATCAAGAAGCTCAATCTATAGTCGATTTCCGCGAAGAAACACAACTTCTTTTATTTTATATTGTGTTCATCCCATAAGTTTTAGCAAGAAATCTTTTCATCTAGCCTATCAGTCGCTTTATACGCAAAGAAAAGATTTCATAGTTGAACCTTAACAATCTTACCCAAACCCCCAAGTTAGATAAGTTGTCAACTATAAGATTTCCCAAGGGTTTCTAAGAATCGACGAAGGATCGAGCGAGAACTCTTAAAACATTGCAGGACATTTCGGTCGACTAACACTTGTTCTAAGTCTTTAAGCTGTTAAGTTGGTGCCCTCAGGAGGAAGAGTGGATGTAGGACAGGTTTGTCCGAAACCACTATAAAAAGTGCCTTTATCGCTTTGATTAATCGCTCACATCGCACAATATTAAAGTCAAGATACATCTTAGTTAAGAAATAAATACCAAGTTCGATCCGACGGACCCGGTCACATCCGATTAAAAAGATAAAACTTGAATATACGATTTATACAAACCGGTTTTTCACGTAAAACTTTTTTCCGCAGACGATCGCTTAACCGATATACCGAATCGAATCCTTTCCGGATCTCGCTCAAGAAGTTGGTTATCGACGAATCGATTCATCTCGAAGAGATGATCAAAGCATTCCGCCGCATACACCGATCCAAGATCTAAAAGTTTTTCAAGTCTATTCACCCTAGACTAGACTCACATAATAACCCGTCGACCTACAAGATGGTATCAGAGCTGGCGGTTCTTCCGACCACCGACTCGCGGTCATTGTGGTCATCCGAATCGATCTGAAAAAACCGCTTTTTAAACTCATTCATTTTCCAAAATCACTCAAAGATGGATAACACATCCAGATGTATCATGATCCGCCGGGTTTTCTATTGACGAGTATGCGATTGGCCATATATGTGCCCAACCATCTAAAGTTTCTATCTGCGGTAATCGATGGAAGTCATCGAGAGAGGACCCATCATCATTTACTACGACAATCTCGGCAATGGAGGAGATCGATATTTTCCAAGGTGAAGTCTTGTAAAAAAAGGGGACCGACGGACATTAAGAAAGAAAACCGGTGATACTGACACCATTGCAAGACATATCATCATGAAGACAATGGATAAGGTCACCAAAGAGAAGATTACATCTCAAATTGTGGCGAAAAGCATGTGGATACTTCGCCGAGATCCGAGAGGAAATGAATCAGATAAAAGATGATCTCGCCTTCGCCGAATCGCGAAGTTCGAGAAACCAAGATGTTGCCCAACCAAAACCATCAACGAACTCATGGAAGAATTACAATGTCTATAAAACAAGCTTCTCGAGAACTTGGTAGAGATGACCGATAAAGATATCAACTATAAGATCCTAAGGTCTCTCACCAAAATTGGGATGAAGGTCACGCAGAATCAAAGATTGCCAAGACATTTCAAGAATGAAACCTAGTAGCTTAATGTTTGTTCTTGAGTCTTAAAGCTCACGAAAGTTCGACTCGGGACTTGGAAAGAGGTCCAAGCCGAGATGTTTTTTTCAAGGCAACCAAAGACCGTTAAAGGCCAATTCGAACCCATCGAAATATATTAAAAAGATACTGCTTGCGAAGGAAGCTTGAGAAGTCGATATACAACTGGTAAGTATCGAACTTGTATCAACAATAGGGTAAGATATGAGATCGCATAACAGATCTCGGGAAGAAACGTGTATCCGGGATGGTAGGGGATCACAAGAGAAAAAAGGAAAGAGACCCCAAAGGAAGAGATAACCAATCGATAGAAGAAAACTCGACTACTATCGAATCGAAAGAACCAGTCATACGTATGAGTGATTCAACGAAGGAAGTAACTGGATCCAACGGCTTCAATCAGGAAGTGTGTCACTAAAGACAACCTGCACAAAAGAAGGGAAGAAAGAGAACAAAAGAGAAGGTCGCTAGCGTAAGAGCTATGGTTGTCGACAATCTTGCGAAAACCATCTGTCCCGAAGGATATGAATCTTTTGATGGAAGCGATGAAAGTGAAGACGATACTTTTCTATGAAATGAAGATCCGATATTCTCATCAGACGATAACTAACCTTGCATTTGGATAGAAGACAAACCGAAAAGCTAAATCATAAGTCTTCCAAGTCATCCAAGGTTCACACAAGTAATCATACAAATCGAAAAGCATATGAGGATAAGTATGATTATGTTGACAGTAACGGAGACAAATCGACTTCCAAGGCCTTCTCGATCCGACCGATCACCATAGAAGTGCTCAAAGACACGATGCCAAAATTGTATGGATCCCCAAATCCAAACCTAACCCCTCATGACCAAATCCGACAAAAGAAGGGTATCCTAAAACCCGATGAACGATTATTTTCGTCAAAGGGTCCGCCAACAAAGGAGGTGTGCAAGCAACTATCCGGTACATCGATAGTGGATGCTCTAAAGGCGGAACGAAATGACAACGAAGCGAAACATCTCCTCGCCCTGAACACCTCAACGAAAGGTATCGTGTACTCTTCGGTGATGATAACTTTGGTTATACCAAAGGGTTCGGAACGTAAATTTAGAGAATGATGATGTACAAAGCTAAATCATAAGAGTATCGTTTGTAATCATACAAATCGTAAAGCATATGAGGATAAGTATGTCCGAAGCGGAGACAACCTATTATCGGTTTCTTTGTGGACAATTCTGCGACCTAATCCAAAAAGGGTATTAAAAGTGTTGAGTTCTCGGTCCGATCAATGCTAACTATCAAGAATGGATGCTCAAGTCATGACTGAACAAACATCTCCTCGCCTTACATAGAATATATTTCTAATGATAACTTTGGTTATACCAAAGGGTTCAAGAAAAGGGACGATCTACATCGAGTATCGCTTGTACTGATTGGAACAGCTTGTCCAAGAAATGCATGCTCGATTGTTAAGAGTTCCAAAAGTAACGATATGGCTAACCGGTTCAAGAAAAAGAATGAGCCATCCGAACTTTAAAACTCTTAATAAGATAAAAGGATGTCTCTAGTGGAAGGACTTAACGAATGAAGTGTTCTCAAAGGATCGAATGAAGTGAAAGGATCGCATATCGTGGCGGAAGGGAAAACAGTCAAAGCTTCATTCAAAAGGATTTCGGACCAAAGATCCAAAGCAGAAAGTATCGCGCAATTTGCCTTATATATGGATCTGTTTTGGACCCGATTACACCACTACCTCAACGGACGAAATACACTCGTAATCGTGGGATGACTATTCCAAGTTTACGGGTTATATTCTTACATAAGAAGAATGAGACGACAACCAAGATACCCGAAGCTACTAAGAAGATTACAAAATGAGAAGGGTGTCAACAGAGTAAAAATCGACGATAAAGGTACGCACTTCAACTCCTTTATTATCGATTTTTGCTCTAAGTTTGGTATACAAAGATGAAACATCACCGCGAGGACGCCTACAACAGAACGGAGTAGCCGAACGGAGAAACAGTAACTCTCAAAGAAGTTCGCCGAACAATGTTACCGAACATGCGATGCCAAACCGCTTTCAAGCGTATAATCAACACCGTGACGCCATACGCAGTAACGTAGATGTCTCCTCGACTAAGGCTCACTACAAAACACCCTATGAACGGGTGGAAGGGCGTAAAACCTCGTGTTTCTTACTTCCATGTTTTTGGGTGCAAGTGTTTCATACACAACAATGGGAAAAGTCGCTTGAAGACCTTTGAGGCCAAGTCCGACGAGGGTATATTTCTAGGGTATTCTCATCTAGCAAAGCCTTTCGTGGTCTACAACAAACTTAACCCTTGTTGTGGAAGAAACACCCCATGTAACTTTTGATGAAGCATCTTTCGATCAAGAGAAATCGCCTCGTAACAAAGAAGACCGATCTACCGTAACCCGATATTGAGTAAAATGGATCGCCTAACGATCAAGGATAAAGGATCGTAAATCAGATCAATTTACATTCCAGATCTAGCCGATTCACCAGATCAATCGATCCTAAGGTACGAACAACCTGCCGATGAAAAAGCCGATTCAACCGAGATAAGAAGAATCGAACCATCCGGTTCGGGGAACTTCTGGTTCTCACTTAGCACGACATCAAAGACACGATGATTCCAACATCACCGAGACTTGTTCTTATCAAGTGGACTATAACCTCGCACCACTCCCAATCACTAGTAATAAGATTTTATCGTAAACGACGATGTTCTCAAAACCGACGCGAAATCGTAATAGAAGGACTGGATAACCTACCATCCAACCGATCCGATAATTGGAGACCCGTCGATAAAATTAAAACTAGACATCGATTGGTGAAAGTGCCATGTATTGTTGTTATATCCGTCTATGAAGGAACCTACTACAATCGAGGAAGCATTACAAGACGCAAACCGGATTCTAAATGCATGGAAGAGGAGTCGAACAGTTCGAGAGAAATGAAGTATGGGGAACTAGTAGATGCACTGTGCCATCAAGACGAATTGGCACGAAATGGATCTTCAAGAACAAGAGAGATGAGAAAAATGTTATCACTGTAAATAAGGCAAGACTTGTTGCTAAGGGGTATTCACAATCGAAGGAATTGATTACGATGAGACCTTTTGCACCCGCCGCCGTCTTTGAAGCCATTCGGTAATTTCCGGCATATGCTTCCCACAGAGGGTTCACTTTGGTATCGATGGACGTAAAGAG
Source organism: Stenogyne calaminthoides (assembly GCA_037126765.1). Taxonomy (NCBI): domain Eukaryota; kingdom Viridiplantae; phylum Streptophyta; class Magnoliopsida; order Lamiales; family Lamiaceae; genus Stenogyne; species Stenogyne calaminthoides. Next base: position 29,266,469 of record JBBCBC010000009.1, on the reverse strand, counting down.
TGCTTTTCTTAAACGGGGTACTAGCGGAGGAAGTTTATGTTTAACAACCTCCGTGCTTTGAAAAAAGGCAACCAAGTGTATCGTTTAAGAAAAGCTCTTTATGGTTCTAAAACAGTTCATGAGCCCGGTATGATACACTCTCTCGTTCTTGATCGAAAGTGGGTTCACTAAAGGAACAAAGTGACGTAACCTTATTCGAATAGAAGATGGAGAAGATATTTCGATGGTTCAGATTTACGTGGACGACATCATCTTTGGATCTCCAAACAAGAACCTATGTGAAAGATTCAAAGAACCGATGCAAGGGAAATTCGAGATGTCCATGATGGGATCGGATGAATTACTTTCTTGGTCTTCAAGTTAAACAAAGTTCGGGGATATTCATCCGCCAAAGCAAAGTACACTAGGAATATTTTGGCTAAGTTTGGAATTCAAAATAGCAAGGAAGCCAAAATTCCTATGATGACCGGATTCAAGATGGATCCAGATGAGGCCGGTCGTAAAACAAATCGGAAGGAATATAGGGCTCTCATTGATCTTTATTATACCCGACCGCCAACAGACGAGATATCACCTTCAAGAAGAGGTGTATGTGCGATTTCGTGCAAATCCAATGGTCACCACCTAGAAGAAAACTAAGCGGATTCTTATATCTCAAGGAACAATAAACCTTAGTTTATTCTACCCATCGATGATAATCTAGAGCTTAGTGGGTATTCGATTTCGATTATGGAGGTTGCAAGATCGACGTAAAATCAACCTCAGAACATGTCATTTCTTAGGAAGTAAAACCGATCTCGTGGTTTTCAAAAAAGGCACATCGGTTGCGACATCAACAAATCAAGGAATATATATATGGTCTGCAGGAAGTCGTTGTTCCTAACTACTCGCTCACCAAGAACCGAGGATTACAACATTGTAGCTAAGAACGTACCTATATTACGCGGCGATAATAATAGTGCTATTGCAATCACTGTAATCCGCTTCTACATACAAGATGCAAGCATGTAGATGTCGACACCACTTCATAAGAGATCACGTTGAAAAGAAGAATATCGAATGGAAAAGATTCATACCGACATACGTATACCGATATTCTAACCAAGCCACTAAATGAGATCGATTCAGAGATTTATGCAATGAGCTAGGACTTCTAGATCTTGGAGAAATGTCTTAAAAATGTTTGATGGAATGCTCTCCAGTAACTCCCGGGTTAAGAGACTAACCAGATCGAGAGAAATCAGTTGAGTTTGGTATCTTAACTGATCTCAAGAGACTGATATGCAAAAATCGATCAGACATACACGCTACCAGATCCAAAGGAACTGATCAGATTTTAGTGTATCAGATTTAAAATCTATCAGTTTAAAGGAACTGATCAGATTCAAGGTTTATCAGATTTAAGGTAAATGCTCAGTTTAAAGGATTATCTGATTAAATCAAGTTGGTTATAGTATTTCTTTGTGATTCAACAAGCAAGATTCAGAGAATAAGAAGCTATCAATCGCATAAGAAAGCAGAAATTACACAACAATGAAATAACAGAACTTTTCATTGATAAAAACCCGAAGGTGAGGTTACATTACGAGTTACAAGTACAAGAAGACCCGGAGGTCAAGACATATGTTAACCAAAATCCTAAACCTAGGACCCTAAACCTCAAGATCCAAACCCAAACCCTAACTCATAAGTTAAATGTTAATGGGGAAAGAGAGAGATTTTATGAAATCGACGCTTCTCATTTTTCCCCACTTAATAAAGGAGGGGAGGGTTTAAAGGTAATCCCATGCCGCAAACCCGATGGACTCTCCAAGTGAAGTGAGAGCGGCATTGACAGATTACTAAGCCGTGAGCCCTAAAAGGAGGAAAGTAGGGCTCTCCAACAGTTAAATGGAGCACGTGTGCAAAGAGTTGATCATCGATCTCATGGGCACATGTGTTTGATATTTTATACCGTGACTAAGTCCGATGGTTCGTTACGCTATCCAGATAGACACACAAGGTGCATACGGTTAGAGAGAAGTGTCTTCTCGGGCAAATAACAGCCAGATCCGCCTGGTGGTAGAGAAGCTTTGCAAAGAATCGTGATGTGAAATCAAGATGATGAAGAAAACAAAGAATGAGGGATGCAAAGGGTTGATTTGAGAAGATGAAACCATATAAAAGGGTGTAAAAGTGTTTGCCGGAAGTCTCACCGGAAACAAGGGTTCACCAAGATACATGATTCTTACAAAGAAGATAAGTATGGTGAATGGGTGATGTTGTGTAAAACATTGGTCCATTTTATAGAGGCCAAGCAAGGATGCAAATGCAATTGTCAGTTCAAGAAGCCTATCCGAGAAATTTGCATCAAAAGGACAGCGTGTAGAAATCACGCGATCGATAATTGATAAATTTACGGTTGATTGACATATCGAGAGATTCAGACGATATTTACGCATGTCAATCACGCCTACTTAGGGAATAGAAGCTACTACTCTAGACTAAGTTTTGGCGGTAACACTTATCCCAAGAATTGGCTTTATCTGAAAAGAATCAGATAAGGTCAACCAAAAATGACATTTTGAAAGCATGATCGATGAGAGAGATCTTTGTGCTTGAAACTCCAATAAATCGATATATCATTCTATAAAAACAAATATCAGTTGAAGGGGGAACTTCAACTGATCAAGGAGGATCAAAAAGGAAATCAGACGTACACAAGGAAAGATCAGCTAAGCCTGAAGTTTCATCAAATCAGATGCAACTGGAGAAGATCGATTAAAAGGATGGGTTGGGAAATTTCTTAAGGCTTAAAAAGAATGATTAAGACCTACAAGTGGAATCAACATCGACAAGTAATATTGATCGATAACAACATCACCAACCAGACACGATCTCTCTTCTCTTGTTCTTTATTTATTTATCGGATCGATTCGATTTTATTTGCCTTTATGCATCCACTATCCTTGTGACGGTACTCGCAAATCATTTAACGCGACGCAAGTACATGTATTAACCGCTACTTGATCGTGCTTTTTAAATCCAAAAGTTTTGTGTGACGTATGCTTTTTCCAACCCTACGATCAAAACCGCTAAACTGAGCGCATAATCTTTTCAAAACGATTGATCTTCAAAATCTTGTCTTATTGTACCCTCCGCCTATATATAAAGATTCATCAAACCTTACGAGTTTTTTTCGCTTCACAAACTCGCATTACTCTATTGAAAAACTTCAAATTTTACTCTACGCTTCAAAAATCGCCTCAAAATTTGAATCGGGTAATATTTTCTTTTAAAGCTTAATGATGAATCTTTCTTTCCGTTAAAAACATTGTTTTCAAAAAGTTGTTTTTTAGGAAATTATGCTTCATTGCCTTTTGTTTTCCGCAAGATGATATTGATATTGATTATGCACAAATTTAATGAGTCTATCTCACATGTAGATGGCCACTCATGGACTTGGAAAGATCATGTGCAATTATGAATCGGCAAACTAAGATCTTCGAGGATAAGTTCGTTCGATTTTGGAACCACCGAGGATTCTCGAATCCATGGAGGTGGAACAAACTCAAGAAAGTTCGGATCGAAACATATTGCTTCCGCTCCATCGCAATCCAAATGATGCAAAGATGAAGCACTTCAATTCTTGCAAAATTTGAGTGTGGATACTGAAAAGCCAGGAGATTTAACCGATGTCGTCACCAACGGAGAAGAAATCGATCGACAAATGCGGACATCACTGGGTCTGCTCATTTTGCCAAAAGGCTTAATCTCTCCCGCACACTATGGGGGAGAATGAGGATGAAGAAATCGAGGGGAGCTCTAAGAGAGGCAAGATAAACATCGTCGAACCGGATTCATCGTGCCAATGCTCAAAAGAAAGACAGATCATTGTTTGACATTCTCGTCAAGAACGATCATGGGAATTTATTTAGCCCAGATGCTCTCACATCACCAAAATGTACAAAGATGGCAAAGAATAATTGATGGGGCTCGTAACATCAATCGCACGCTTCCTGAAAGCCATCTTGCTCCAAGAACACTAAAAATTTGGAGTCAATGAATCCAAAGTGTGTCTTTTTTCAAAAAGAGAATCAAGAATCTCAACAAGGTTGCGCCATATTAAAAGACAAACCGCCAAGTTACCGAATGGAATCGTAATGGATCAAGTCCTACAATGCCTTCCTCTTCATCAACTTCATTATTTATGGGCCACCAGACGATGACAAGGAGCCCACTCCAACAAAATCAAGAAAGGAAAGAGCAAAGAAGCTTCATCCACAATCGGGGGTTGCTCCACGTAAAAAAGTTAAACGAAATCGGTGAAGGCCTGTGGAGAAGAGGCCAAAGAAAGTAAAAGAACCTACCCCGACTCTAGCACTAGAAGATGAGTCGAAGAAGAAAAAGCGCTGCAACAGCCTCGGCATACGCAACAAGGAATGTAATCGACAAAAAGCTTCTCAACTCGAGGGGTTCGCCAGAACGATTCGGTGAGAAGCACAAACCGATAAATCTACTTTCCTCAACCTCGTCGATTCACCGCCGACTAAAGGTCAAGTAGAAAGCATATCTCTCATCGCTAGTTCACCGCCATGAACTCCGAACCAGATATTAACCGCCACTGGCCAGAATCCATCGCAGTTGAACTAATCGCATAACTTCCGCCGATTCAAGACAAACTAAGCTTCCACATCTCATCCAATGTAATCTGGAGATCATTCCTCAGATCCAGATCAACAAAGACCATCACCGGAAAAATGGTCGACTAAGAATTGAACGAGAGATTGATGAGAAGTATCCACAACCGGTCGCCCATCCCGCCATCGTAGAGAAGAAGTCATGGAGATCCTCACCGAGAGATCTCGATTAAAAGCTTCTCAGATCTTATCTTACTTGTTGAACAGATGGGTGGTGCGGATGAGTTCGCAGATTTTGACTTCGATATGAGGAAGTCCGCCAAAGTGGGATCACCAAATGAGCTCATATCCGATAAATCTGGAAAGCTCGATCCACGTGAAGTTGAACACGGAAGAAGAGAAGTTTGAGATCGCCAAGAAGCTCTAAAAAATGACGCCGAAATGGTGAATGCCGGAGTCGCCGATGAAAGTGGAACTGTGTCTAGCCGTTTAACCAACCACCGAGAGGCACAAACAATCGAACTCGATCAAGTGATGGATCCAATTCCTACATCCCAAATCACCATCGATCAACTTCGTGAGATCGATCTTGTCTCAAAGATCTCCCCGAAAGAAGAGATCGAGGAGTGCTAATCGATCGAGACAAATCGATCTCAAACAAAACGGCAATCAGAGATGGGTTCTCCCAATCCATGTCCACCATATCTCGCCGAGCTTACAAAATCGATTGATGACAAGTCGAAACAGTGGATGAAACTCAATCTTCTTTTTTTCGACGCCACCGAAAAAAAGGCTCGAAGTTATCGTAAGAGAAATTTGACAAAATGATTTGGACTCTCGCAACAATGGAAATCGCCAAGAAAGAACCGATTATAACCGCCCGTAATCTAATAGCTCAATCTTCGTGTTTATTCGCTAATGATTTAAATCGCATTGTCAATCAACTTTGGGTCTCTCGACTTCCCACTCAATGCGCTTTTTGATCAAACCAAAAGGGGAAGGATCTCGAGAAACCAATCGACACATCGATGACAAGGCCCATGGACAAAGCACAATTGCAAGAAAGGTCTGCTGCGGGTGCTTTGGGACATCAAAATCGGACCGATTATCGCATCAGAAAGCTACCGTAAGTGCAATAGTCGATACAAAAGCCGATAAGGAGCTAGTCAGAAATTGTCCAAAGAATGTATAATCAAGAAGAAAGAAGGATGAAAAAAAACGGGCACAAGGAAGGGTTGAAAAAAGTTCAAATCAAAGGCTAAGAAAGGATTAATCGGAAAAATCGCACTGTAACCTCTCGTTGCCAAAGAGCAAAGAGTCTATTTAGATTATACCAAAAAACCGCCAGACACGCCAAGAGGTTTGAGGAATGGAATAAGATCGTAAATGAATGGCTTCTAGATGCCTTTGTCCTTGATCTTGTCCCAAAAAGAAGAATCACCAGATGATGAGTTCCTCAACCGGGTTACGTAATAAATATCCGGACTTCTCAAGTATCCGGAAAATGAAGCCAAGCTTATAAATGTAAAGATATCTCGCCAAGAGTATGATCCGTTAATATACTCAAAGAAGCGCAGATGGCTCATTCGACAGATCGGCATTTGAGAGATTCTACTTTGACATCTTGAGCAAATCACGATAATCGATCAAGAGCGTATAACCGATGTCAAATGGAAACTCTATCAGATTTTCAACATTCCACAAGACCAAAGAGAAATGCCAGAAGGATACAAGCCCAAGGAGTGAAGATTCAGAAGATGTCTAGGGATCAGCAGTTTTTAAATTCAACTTTTCCGATGTAACATGTAATCATCTTATCTAATGAAAAGTTTATTTTTCTGATCCCAAGACAAAATCTCTTTGTTTTCCGATTACTTGCTCTTTAACCGTTTCTATACTTATCAACTGTTTTGGTTTCTCAAGTGTTTTGGTTTCATCAAAAAGGGGGAAATTGTTGGGAAATTTATAGTTTTGATGAAAGTTCCAAAATCACATGTAATAGGACCATCAGACTGTTAGCTGACTGATGTTTTCATTATTGCTATAGGAGATCAGAGTTGATAATAATTGTATAGAAAAACTGATGTAATAGATAGGTCACATATTGAGGGGGAACTCAATATGTAAAGGTCGATCTCAAGAATCGTAAGAAGTTCGATATCCCAAATGTAACGTAACGCTAAACTGAATCGGAAGATCGATCGAACCGATCTTGTCGATAACTCGGCCGAAGTCATGAAGCTCAAACTTCTATACTAGAAGATCGATGACTTCCCAAGATAAGACCGTAAGACCTACATCGGTTTGAGTCACCCATTTGAAGCTAAGTCAACAGCGTTTTAAGATTCCATCAAAGTGGATCGATCGATTCAGGCCCGATCGACGATCGTTTCATAAGATGAAAAATCGATGTCTCATCTTATCATACGCCTCGCGATCCGAACAAGATGAATACCAACCTTAGTTGAGGAACAACACCGCAAAGCAAGGCTTTCATCCAATAAGGAAGAGACACGATGAACAGAGCCGATATCATGGATTCGATGTTGCTCTCTCAAACGGCTTATAAACTTTCAGCCATGCTGTTCTCAAGCACGCCACATCAAGCCCGCAACTCTACCTAAAAATAGCCCGAGATTCAAATTGCTCTCCAACGGCATTTTTGATCTCAAGGTCTATAAATATGGGATCACACTCGTGAGTGACATACGAAAAATTTGGGACAAACAACATAATCAAGAAGCTCAATCTATAGTCGATTTCCGCATCGAAGAACACAACTTCAAGCTTATTTTATATTGTGTTCATCCCATAAGTTTTTAGCAAGAAATCTTTTCATCTAGCTATCGTGCCGCTTATACGCAAGAAAAGATTTCATAGTTGGAACCTTAACAATCTTACCCAAACCCCAAGTTAGGATAAGTTGTTTAAGAAGATTTCGATCTAGGTTTCTAGATCGATTTTCGGGATCGCTTTGAGTGAGAACTCTTAAAACATCTCTGTTGGTATCGTGGTTGGACTAACACACTAATCTAAGTCCAAATCGGTTAAGTCGGTTAAGTTGGTGCCCTTGTGAAAGGAAGAGTGGATGTAGGACCTGGTTTGTCCGAACCACTATAAATCTTGTGTGCTTTTATCGCTTTTGATTAATCGCTGCTCTCACATCGCACAATATTAAAGCGCATACATTCTAAGTTAAGATCGATAAAGACCAAGCTTCGATCCGACGGACCTGATTTTCACATCCGATTAAAAAGATAAAACTTGAATCGATTTATACAAACCGGTTTTTCACGGGTAAAACTTAAGCTTCAAGACGATCGGGTTAACTGATAGTTACCGAAATCGACCGCCGGCGTTCAAGAAGTTGGTTATCGACGAATCGAAGACTGATCAAAGCTATCCTTTCCGCACACCGATCCAAGACGAAAAAAGTTTTTTCGAAAGTCTATTCACCCTCCCTCTAGACTTGCGCCTCACATAACCCGCTCGGGACCTACAAAAGGCAATGAAGCATAAATTCGAAAAACAACTTTTGAAAACAATGTTTTTTAACGGAAAGAAAGATTCATCATTGCTTAAAAGAAAATATTACCAGATTCAAATTTTCAGAGAAGATTTTGAACTCTAAGAAATCGCTTTTGAAACGAGAGAAAATTTGAAGTTTATGAAAGTAATGCAAGTTTAAGCGTAAAAAACTCGTAAGGTTTGATGAATCTTATATAGAGGCGGAGGGTACAATAAGACAAGATTTTGAAGATCAAACGTTTTGAAAAGATTGTACGCTCCAGATTTAGCGGTTTTGATCGTAGGTCGTGAAAACGACGCATACACAAAACTTTTGGATTTAAAAGCACGATCAAGTAAGAAGTTAATACATGTACCCCACGTCCGCATTAAATGATTTGCAGAGTACACGTCACAAGGATAGTGGGTACAGTAAGGCAAATAATATCAGATACGATCCGATAAATAAGTAAAGAACAAGAGAAAAGAGAGATCAGATTCCGGTTGATCGATGTTGTAATCACCAATATTACTTGTCAATGTTGATTCCACTTGTTGATCTTAGTCATTCTCGCCTAAGCCTTAAGAAATTTCCTAACCGATCCTTTCAAACCGATCTTCTCCAACAGATCTCGATTTGTTGAAACTTCAAGCTTAGCCGATCTTTCCTTGAGTACGCCCGATTTCTTTTGATCCTCCTTGATCGGTTGAAGTTCCCCTTCAACCGATATTTCGATATAGACCGATATATCCGATTTATTGGAGTTTCAAGCTCACAGATCTCTCATCCGATCATGCTCGTAAGTAATCGATTTTGGTTGACCTCATCCGATTCTTTTTGATTAAGCCAATTCTTGGGATAAGTGTTACCGCCAAAACTTAGTCTAGAGTAGTAGCTTCTATTCCCTAAGTAGGCGTGATTGACATGCGTAAATATCGCCCTCAATCTCTCGATATGTCAATCAACCGTAAATTTATCCAATTATCAATATCGTGATTTCTACACATTTGTCCTTTTGATGCAAATTTCTGATAGGCTTCTTGAAATGAAAATTGCATTTTGCATCCTTGCTTGGCCTCTATAAATTGGACCAATGTTTTACACAACATCACCCATTCACCATACTTATCTTCTTTGTAAGAATCATGTATCTTGGTGAACCCTTGTTTTCCGTGAGACTTCCTAAAAAAACACTTTTACACCCTTTTATATGATTTCATCTTCTCAAATCAACCCTTTGCATCCCTTATTTGCTTTTTCTTCATCATCTTCGATTTCACATAACGATTCCGCAAAGCTTTTCTACCACTGTATGCGGGCGGATCTGCAATTGTAAACCGAGAAGACACTTCTCCTAACCGTATGCACCTTGTGTGTCTATCCGATGATGTAATTCGTAACCATCGACTTAGTCGGTATAAAATATGCAAACACATGTGCCCATGAGATCTCGACGACCAACTCTTTTGGCACACGTGCTCCATTTAATTTGGAGAGCCCTATTACTCCTCCTTTTAGGGCTCCGGGCTTAAGAATCCTATCAAGGCCTCTGCCGCTCCTTTTTTCTTGATCTTCCTTTTTTGCGACCGCCTTGGGATTACGTTCTTTAAAGCCCTCTCTCCCCTTGTTAAGTGGGGGAAAATGAGAGTTTAAAATCTCTCTCTTTCCTTCACTTCTGGGGTTAGGATGAGGGTTTAGGGTTTCTAGGTTTAGGATTTTGGTTAACATTTATGTACTGACCTCCGGGTCTTCTTGTACTTGTAACTCGTAATGTAACCTCACCTTCGGGTTTTTATCAATGAAAAAGTTCATTATTTCATCGTTGTGTAAATTTCGCTTTCTTATGCGATTGTTTAGCTCTTAATCTCGAATCTTGCTTGTTGAATATCGCCTAAAAACGAATCACAAAGAAATACTATAACCAAATTGATTTAATCAGATAATCCTTTAAACTGAGCATTTTCCTTAAATCGATAAACCTTGAATCTGATCAGTTCCTTTAAACTGATAGACTTTAAATCTGATAAACTAAAATCGATCGATTCCTTTCGATCCGTAGCGTGTAAGTCTGATAGATTTTGCTTATCAGTCTCTTGAGATCAGTTAAGATACCAAACTCAACTGATTTCTCTCGATCTGGTTAGTCTCTTAACCAGCTAGTTCTGGAGAACATTCCATCAAACATTTTCGGTGACATTTCTCCAAGATCTAGAAGTCCTAGCTCATTGCATAAATCTCGAATCGATCTCGGCCTAGTGGCTTGGTTAGAATATCGGTATACGTCAGATATCAGTATGAATCTTTTCCATTCTGATATTCTTCTTTTCAACGTGATCTCTTATAAAGTGGTGTCTGACATCCACATGCTTGCATCTTGTATGTAGAACCGGATTCTGAGTGATTGCAATAGACTATTATCATCACGTAATATAGGTACGCGTTTCTTAGCTACAATGTTGTAATCCTCACCGCCGATCGAGCGAGAAAGCTTGGGAACAATGACTTCCTCCGCAGCCCATATATTATTCGCAGCTTGTTGATGTCGCGAATCGATGTCTCGCTTTTTGAAAACCACGAGATCGCTTTTACTTCCTAAGAACCCGACATGTTCTCGAGGTTGATTTTTTTCGTCGATCTTGCAACCTCCATAATCGTAATCGTAATACCCACTAAGTTTAGATTATCATCTCGATGGGTAAAATAAACCAAGGTTTATTGTTCCTTCGAGATACTTAAGAATCCGCTTAGTCGCTTCTAGGTGGTCGATCATTGGATTTGCTTTCGAAAACCGCACATACACCTCATCGCGAAAAGTGATATCCGGTCTGTTTGGCAACAGTATAATAAAGATCCAATGAGAGCCCTATATTCTTTCGATTTGTTTTTTCGACCGGCCTCATCGGATCCATCTTGAATCCAAATCATCATAGGAATTTTGGCTTCCTTACTATTTTGAATTCCAAACTTAGCCAAAAGATTCCTAGTGTACTTTGCTTGGCGATGATGAATATCCCTTCGAACTTTGTTTAACTTGGAGACCTAGAAAGTAATTCATCCGACCCATCATGGACATCTCGAATTTCCTCTTGCATCGTTTTTTCAATCTTTCACATAGGCTCTTGTTAGGAGATCCGAAGATGATGTCGCCCACGTAAAATCGAACCATCGTAATATCTTCTCCATCTTCTATTCTCAATAAGGTTCTGGCCCATCATTCCTTTAGTGAACCCACTTTCGATCAAGAATCGAGAGAGTGTATCATACCAAAGCTCATGGAGAACTGTTTTGTGCCATAAAGAGCTTTTCTTAAACGATACACTTGGTTGCCCTTTTCAAAGCCTGGAGGTTGTTCGACATAAACTTCCTCCGCTAGTACCCCGTTTAAGAAAGCACTCTTTACGTCCATCTGATACACAGTGAACCCTCTGTGGGAAGCATAAGCCAGAAACAGCCGAATGGCTTCAAGGCGAGCGACTGGTGCAAAGGTCTCATCGTAATCAATTCCTTCTGATTGTGAATACCCCCTTAGCAACAAGTCTTGCCTTTATTTCTCGGTGATAACATTTTTCTCATCTCTTGTTCTTGAAGATCCATTTCGCGCCAATTACGCCTTGATGACCTCGGTGCATCTACTAGTTCCCATACTTCATTTTCTCGAAACTGCTCCACGCTCCTCCGCATGGCTAGAATCCGTTTTCGTCTTGTAATGCTTCCTCTATTGTAGTTGGTTCCTTCATAGACAGATAACAGCAATACATGGCACTTTCACCAATCTGATGTCTAGTTTTAATTTTATCAGACGGGTCTCCAATTATCAGATCAGTTGGATGACTGGTTATCCAGGTCCTTCTGTTCTGATTTGCGTCGGTTTTGAGAACATCGTCCGTTTCTGATAAAATCTTATTACTAGTGATTGGGAGTGGTGCAGGGTTATGGTCCACTTGATAAGAACAAGTCTCAGCTGATGTTGGAATCATCATGTGCTGATGTCTGTTCGTGAGAACTTCAGAAGTTCCCCCTGAACCGGATGGTTCGGGATTGTTATCGTCTCACCGAATCAATTTTTTTTCATCGGCAGTTGTTCGCACCTTCCAGATCCGATTGATCCGTGAATCACCTAGATCCGGAATGTAAATTGATACAATTTCGATCCTTTTCCTTGATCGTTAGTGATCCATTTTTCTAATATCGTTCGTAGATCGTGTACTTCTTGTTCCGAGGCGATTTCTCTTGATCGTAAGATGCTTCATCAAAGGTTATGGGGTGTTTCTTCCACAACTAGGTTCGTTTGTTGTAGACCTCGAAGGCTTTGCTAGATGAGGAATACCCTAGAAATATACCCTCATCGGACTTGGCCTCAAAAGTCTTCAACCGACTTTTCCCATTGTTGTGTATGAACACTTGCACTCCAAAAACATGGAAGTAAGAAACGCGAGGTTTTCGCCTTCCATAGTTCATAAGGGTGTTTTGTAGTGAGCCTTAGTCGGGGAGACATCCATTACTGCAGATGGCATGCAAAGGTTGATTGATTATACGCCCGTAAACGGTTTGGTATCGCATGTTAAATTTAACATTGTTCGAAAGCGCCTTCTTTGAGAGTTCTGTTTTCTCCGCTCATTTACTCCATTCATTGTGGCGCCTCGAAACCGATGTTTCATGTCAGATACCAAACTTAGAGCAAAAATCAAGAATAAAAGAGTTCGTAAATTCGCACCTTTTTATCCGATCGATTTTTACTACCGACACCCTTCTCATTTTGTAATTTTCTTAGCAAATTTCGGGTATCTTGGTTGTCGCCTCATTCTTCTTATGTAAGAATATAACCTGTAAACTTGGAATAGTCATCCACGATTACAGAGTGTATTTGCGTCCGTTGAGATCGACGGTGTAATCGGGTCCAAACAGATCCATATGAAGAAATTTGCAGATTCATTGATGATCGGTCCCGGAAATTCCTTTGAATGAAGCTTTGACCTGTTTTCCCTTCTGACACGCAGTACATGTCTGATCCTTTGAGAACACTTCATTCGGAAGTCCTTCCACTAGAGACATCCTAGCTATCTTATTAAGAGTTTTAAAGTTCAGATGGCTCATTCTTTTGTGCCCGAGCCAATCGCTACTTTTGGAACTCTTAACAATCAAAGCACGATTTCTTGGACAACCTGTTCCAATCACCGTAGATCGTCCCTTTTCTTGAACCAGTTAGCAATATCCTGTTGAGTGACTCGATTCTTGATAGTGCATTGATCGGCCGAGAACTCAACACTGAATCCGTTGTCGCGAATTGTGAAACCGATAATAGGTTGTGCTTCAGACCTTCGACATACGAGACTCCAGTTACTTGTACATCATCATTCTCTATGTTCCGAACCCTTTGGTATAACCAAAGTTATCATCAAGAAAGAGTACACGCTGGCCTTTCGTTTCTATGTAGGAACCGAGGAGATGTTTGCTTCAAATATGTGCCTTGAGCATCCACTATCGATGTACCGGATAGTTGCTTGCACACCTCCTTTGTTGGCCGGACCCACGCGAACGCAATCGATCGGGCTTTAGGTACCCTTTCGGATTGGGGTCCCGAGGGTTAGGTTTGGATTTGGGGATCCATACAAACGAGAGCACTTCTATTGTGATCGGTCGGATCGTAAGGCCCCGATTTGTCTCCATACTCATCAACATAATCATACTTATCCTCATATGCTTTTCGATTTGTATGATTACTTGTGTGAACCTTGGATGACTTAGAAGACTTATGATTTAACTTTTCGGTTTGTTTTTTTTATCCGATGTGGTTCAAAAAAAGAAACCCTAAATTTCGACGACTATAGGGTAGGTACGATCGCTACCATCAAAAGATTCATATCCTTTTTTCGCATAGATGGTTTTCGCGGTTTTAAGCATGCTTATTAGGCGGTGACCTTGATCGGGTCTCGATTAGACTTCTTTTTTTGTAGGTTGTGTTTTTTCGATTTCGATCTGTTGATCGGTTGAGGTCTCTTCGGAAGAACCGGGTTCTTCCGATTTGATCCCCTCGATGATGTTTACCCGGTTGGGGTCCATTTCATTCCCTTTACGGTTAGGCACTTGCATTTTACCCGCTCAACCGGGTCTCTTACCCTATTAGATACAAGTTTAGCTTTTGGTGTATCTTTTTTTAAATTGGCCCGATTACACCTTTCGAGATGAATCATCGGGGCTTTTGAGGATGTGGAGGGTTTCTCATAGCCAAGTCCCTCCTTATCAATCTTTACTCAAAAATAGGCGTTTATGTCTTTAACGGTTTGAGATGATTTTGAAAAAAACATCTATTTTCTTACGCAGATTATCCTCGAGGATTTTAGGACTTTCATGCATTCGGAATAGCTCATCGAATTTTGCTTGCAAGATTTTGAAGTCATCACTTGCTTTACTGTTAATTTCCATCGATCTTTGATCTGCTTTTTTCGATCGAAGCTTTAACTTCGAGAATTTTAAATTCCTCGATTACCTTCCGCGGATTTAATTTCACCGATCTAAGTTCGAGAGGCTTTTCCGAGATCATTTTCTTGACAGTTCGATTATTTACGGTCCTCGGCTTATCATTCTCGGCTTCCACAATAGCATAAGTTTTCATCGCATTGGAGAGATCGTCAAGCAATTGCTCTCGAGTAGAAGCCCAGGTCAATCTCCCCGGGTGTGCTAATGATAGCGGTGTAGAAGTTTAACGAAGGGTTTGGAGGTTACCTCGATTTGGTCCTCCCTCGCCATCGCAGAGTTCATCATCGTCGGCGAGAATATCAGATCTTCATTTTCATAGAAGTCGGCAAGCCTTCTTGTCGGGCATAAGTCTTTCTGAGAGGAGTATCCGGAGTCCTCGGAGATAGATAGGAATCGTCGATTCGACGATCGATAACCATGGCTCTTGTCTCTCTATACCGTTGCTCTCTTTTGTTCCTCTTTTCTTCCCCTCTCTCGGGCGGCGTGTGCAGGCGATCGTGCTATAGTGACTGGCTTCTCCTGATTGAAGCACGCTCTGGATCCACCGTTCTTTTTCCTTCCGGGTGAATCACTCCTTCATACGTATGACCTATCGGTGATTTCCCTTTTCGATAGTAGTCGGAGTTTCTTCTATCGATTGGTTATCTCTTCCTTCCTTCGCTTCGACTATCTCTTTCCCTTTCATCTGTGGATCCCTCCGATCATCGATCTGGTTCTTCGGAGATCTATTTGTCCGATCTCCTATCTCGCCCCTCGGCTATGTTGATAGTCCTTATAGAATCTTCGATACTTACCAAGTTGTATATCCGACTTTCAAGCTTCCGGTAAGCAACGCGATCCGAATTCGCACCGACTTAATATATTTCCAATGGGTTCATCGCCTTTGTTCTTTCTTCGTTGCCTTTGAAAGTAATCGATTTTTGAAGTCGAGGTTTCAAAGGGGACCTCGCCTCTTCATCACTTTGACCTCTTTCAATCGGGTCGAACTCGTGAGCTTTAAGACTCAAGAACAAGCTACTAGGTTTCATTCTTGAAATGTCCCGGCAATCTTTGATTACCGCGGACCTTCATGTCCCACTTCAAAGAGAGACCTTAGGATCTTATAGTTGATATCTTTATCGACATCTCTACCAAGTTCTCGAAGCTTGTTTATAGACATTGTAATTCTTCCATCGAGTTCGTTGATGGTTTCGTTGGGCAAGACATCTTGATTTCTCGAACTTCACGGTTCGGCTTGAAGACTACCGCCTTTTATCTGTTCATTTCCTCGCAGATCTCAGCCGAGTATCCCACATTGCTTTCGCAGACGGAGATACTTAATCTTTTCTTTGGTGACCTTATCCATTGTCTTCATGATGATATGTCTTGCAATGGTGTCCAGAGTATGCGATTTTTTTTCTTCCGTGTCCATCGTATGGGGCTTTTTTCGCACAAAGACTTCCGTGGGAAAGTCCGGATCTCCTCCGATCGCAGGATTGTCGAGTAAATGATGATGGGTCCTCTCGATGACTTCCATCATTCTCGCCATCGATCGAGCCTAGATGGTTGGACATATATATGGCCTAATCTCAGATACTCATCAATTGAGAACTTCGAGATCATGATACATAAACGGACGTGTTATCCATGCCGAAAGTGATTTTGGAAAATGAATGAGTTTTTAAAACGGTTTTTCAAGATCGGCCAGTTGACCACAATGACACGTAGTCGGGGGTGGAAGAACCAACCGCTCCGATACCACTTTGTAGGTCCCGAACGGGTTATGTGAGGCGTAAGTCAGAGGGGGGGGTGAATAGACTCAAAAACTTTTTTCGGCAGATCGGTGTCTGAGCAGATAGCCCGATCAGAGTCGAAAGTGAATCATTTTGGTCGATAACCAACTTATCGAACGCCGTAAAAACAGATCGATTCAGAACTATCGATTAAGCGATGTGTGCGGAAGCTTTAAGTTTTACCCGTAAAAAAAACCGTTTTATAAATCGATTCTAAGTTTTATCTTTTTAATCGATGACGTAAATATCAGTCCGATCGATCGAAGCTTGGTGCTATCTCGATCTTAACTTAGAATATGTATGCGCTTTTAAGATTGTGCGATGTGAGAGAGCGCTTAATCAAAGCAAAGAAGGCACACAAGATTTATAGTGGTTCGGACAAACCAGTCCTACGTCCACTCTTCCCTTTCACAAGGGGCACCAACTTAACCGACTTAACCGACTTAACCGACTGGACTTAGTTTAGTGTGTTAGTCCAACACAGTACACCAACAGATGTTTTAAGAGTTCTCACTCAACCGATCCCAGAAATCAGTACTAGAAACTCTAGACTGAAATCTTGCTAAACAACTTATCCTAACTTGGGGGTTTGGGTAAGATTGTTGAGGTTCCAACTATGAAATCTTTCCTTGCTTACAAGCAGCCTGATAGCTAGATGAAAAGATTTCTTGCTAAGAACTTATGGGATGAACACAATATAAAATAAGCTTGTTGTTGTGTTCTTCGTGCGGAAATCTGACTATAGTTTGAGCTTCTTGATTATGTTGTTTGTCCAAGCATTTCCGTTTTTCACTCTGAAGTGTGATCCCATATTTATAGACCTTGAGATCAAAGAGCCGTTGGAGAGCAATTTGAATCTCAGGATATTTTAGGTAGACTTGCGGGCTTGATGACGGCGTCTTGAGGCGGCATGGCCGGAAAGCGTGAATGTGTATTTTATAGCCGTTTGAGAGAGCAACATCGAATCCCGCGAGTATCAGCTCTGTTCATACGTGTTTCTTCCTTATTGGATGGAAGCCTTGCTTTGCAGTGTTGTTCCTCCAACTAAGGTTGGTATTCATCTTGTTCAGATCGCAGACGTATGATAAGATGAAACATCAGTTTTCATCTTATGGCCGATCCGATCACCAATCCGAATCGATCGATCCACCCGATGGAGTCTTGGCGCTGTTGACTTAGCTTCAATGGCCGACTCAGGCGATGTAGGTCTTCCTGGTCCGATCTTGGAAGTCATCGATCTTCGAAAGTATTCTAAGTTTGAGCTTCATGACTTCCGGTGAAAGTTATCGACAAGATCGATTCGATCGATCTTCCGATTCGGGTTTAAAGATTACGCCTGTCGGATGATATCAGCTTTCTTCTGATTCTTCAGATCTGACCTATACATATTGAGTTCCCCCTCAATATGTGACCTATCTATTACATCGGTTTTTCTATACAATCATTATCAATTTGGTCTCCTATAAGGTAATGTAAACATCGGTCACCTAATGTGTCCGATTGGTCCTATTACATGTGTTTTTGGAACTTTCATCAAAACTATAAATTTCCCAACACATAGCAACAGTGAGAGTTTTTGTGAACAAAAGTGAGAGTTTTACTTAGTAACAGTGAGAGTTTAACTGAATAACAGTGAGAGTTTTATTGAATAACAATGAGAGTTTTACTTAGTAACAATGATAATCGTTTTGCATAAAAGTGAGAGTTCTACTTCGTAACAATGAGAGTTTTACATATCAACGGTGAGAGTTTGTGAACAAAAGTGGGAGTTTTACATAGCAACAGTGAGAGTTTTACTTAGTAACAGTAAGAGTTTTACTTAATAACAGTGAGAGTTTTACACAACAACAGTGAGAATTTTGGTGAACAAAAGTGAGTTTTATTTAGCAACAATGAGTTTTACTTAATAATAGTGAGAGTTTTACATAGCAACAACGAGAGTTTTTGTGAACAAAAGTGAAAGTTTTACATAGCAAGAGAGATGATTGAACGCGTGAAGAACGCGACGCGAGAGAGATGAGATGATTGAGCGTGCGACCGACGGTGTGAGCGGGACGATCGAGCGAAAGACGTGAAGAAAGACGGCGAAAAACGTGAAGAAAGACTGGGATAGACGAACTCACGTGAAGAAACTATTGGAAAGTATGTTTTTACTTTGTATAACCAAATTGAATTTATGTCTTATTTGTTGAAATAAATTATTTATCACTAATGTTTTAAATATGGTTGAATTTTACATATATTTACTGCATATATGTTCAATAAATAAGTACGTGTTACATTGTAGTTAATTTGGTGATACCAGATCACAAAAAATCAAATTAACAGTTTCTTGTAACTAAGTACAAATTCACAACCTAGATGGAAATGAACAATCCATCGTGAAAGGTTGAAGTGTAAGGCTCAGATTGGCTTGTCTTCAGTGTTGAATATAGAAGAATTAGACCTCAGTGGTTCGTTATTTCTAAATCCCCGTCCCTTAAATAGGATCGTGTGGAATTAATAATTATTGTTTTGATTCATGTTGGGTAAAGAATCAATATGATTCAATACTTTGTGTTTTGGGCAATATTATTAGTTACATGACGATTGCTAAGATTTAATATGGAGAATCGTGTGCAAGTACGTCTTGCTTAATTTGTCCCCTTGGGAGGCTCAGAAGTTTTATCATACTAAATCTTGCAAGTGGAATTAGTTTCCGGTATGGATAATAATGTTGAGCCGTTTCCTGAACCAAGGAAAATATATTAATTAATATGAAGCTCTTTAGTGGCTTAAACTAATTAATGGACTAGATAATCTTAAACACGGGAAATAATAACCGGGAGCCATATTAACAGTAATATGGGTTAAGATGGATAGTGCAATATTAATTATGTAGTGAGATTAATTAATATTTATGGGCTTGAATAATATTGTGGCTCAATATTGATAATTCAAGGTCCATTGGAAGATCAAATCTTAATTCTCCTAAAGACCCCTCAAGTAGTCCAAAGATAAAGCCCAATAACTGAAAATGTGATTAAAATAAAATAAATATTTTGTTGCATATTTTTCCTTAAATTTCGAAATTATTAAAGAAAAGATGGAGATTTCTTGAAAAGATTTTATGGAAAGTAGATAAGTATTCTTGGAATACAAGATTATCTCATACATTCAAGAAATCTCCTACTTGGCTTCTTTAATTAACTTTTTCGAAAATTTGGGGATTAAGAAGGAAGAAAAGATTTTTTTGGAAAGATTTTATGGAAAAAGATATGTATTCTTTGGAATACAAGAATACCTCATAAATTCAAGAAAGATCCAATCTTGAAAATTACCTACTTAATTTTAGAAAATTTAGGAAAATTGGGGTGTGAGATTTTTGTGGAAAAAATACACATGGAAATAAGAATATATGAGATATATTCAAGATTTCTTGGAGATTAAGAAAAGATATTTCCTAACCCTAAATTAGTCCAAATTTTCGTCCAAACCCCAATGCAATTCCTTGTGTTGGAAAAATTAGAAATCCACAAAGGTGGTACAACATAATTTTATTTTTCCTTTTGTTAATTGTTCGTGAGCATCCTTCCACCGGATTATTGAACAAGGACGAGGGAGTACTTGAGAAGGCTCTTTGGGTTTGTTCGTGTGAACGGGTATCCATCTTCTCAACGGTTGTCACTCCAAGAGGTCAGTTCACGTAAACTCCTAGTAATTCCATGTGACTTGTTTATATGCATGATTTGTTGTTGGATTATTATTTGAATTAATATAGGATTAATTCATGCTAGTAATAATTGTTATAATTAAATTTGTATTAAATATTCATCCCGAATAGATCCGGGCAATTAATTCCCCAACAGAAACTCAGAAAGACAGCGAAACAGGTGAAATTCGGGCCAAACCAAATCTTTGATATGAGTCATATTGAATTAGGGTTCACACCATGAATCTGGTTCACAGAAGTGTCACTCAACTTGTTCACGACATATTTTCTTATTTTCTATTCTTCATCTCGTATTTTTAATTCTTAAATTATTTCTCATATCTTCCATCCATTATAATACTTTTTTTAATTAATTGACGTTAAAAATGTATATATTTTACGTTTCTTAAATTTATTATAACTTTCTAAAAAGACAATTATTAGATAATACCCCTCTATTTCATAATAAAAGTCGTTTTTAAATTAAATTTTATTTCAATTAGTTATCAATTTAGTTATTTTTATCCATAAATGATCTCTTGTTTTTAAATTAATAATATTATTTGAAATTTGATTAAAAATGACTAAACGAGATTAATTATGAACTGGGGTAGCTTTAAATATTGTCCAAGAGACGCAACAATATTTTGTCGGAGGTGGACGGGTGCTGTTAATAAAATCAAACGGCGTCAAATGCGAGGCCGTGTAAGAAACACGCTGGGGGTGTGTGTTGTTAGTTGGATTGTTATTGGTTCTGGTTTATCTAATCTGCGGATGTGAAAAGACGATAAAGGGCTTGGGGTGCAAGGCTGGGTGAACTGAGTTTTAGGTAATTTAAGGGAAGTTTAGGTGAGAAGGGCAGTGAAAAGCAGGTCAAGTTTGGGTAAGGCCGCCTTTAATTTTGGAGTGGGCCTTGCTTGAAGTATGTGCTGTTTATGAGATAAGGATTTGTTTGGTACTAATATTATTAATTAAAAAATATATAGGCTGGCCGTTTAAAAAATAAAATTGTGTCTATATATATATATATATATAAAATAAATTAATAATCAAAGTTTACCATTACGTCATATTACGCATGAAATTTTTATTTTTTAGAAATCTAAAACTCATTTTTCTGCATTTAATGCATGCCGTCTTCATAATAAGCGTTTTAAAACTATCTTGATTGTTATCTTTGAAAACATCGCATTGTTTACATTAAACCGGTGAAAAAATAGTTGCACGATTCAATGTAAACAATATGCATCTTTCAAAGATCATAAGTTCGATAGTTTTAAAACGATTATAAATCGCAGTCTTGATTCCTGGATCATCTGAAAATTTAGTCTTTTTTTTCAAAGGGAAAAAAAATATATACCTACTGTCGTTATAAAATAAAGATATCTATCCATTTTCCAAAATAAAAAGATATCTACCCATTTTGCAATAAAAATACATATATACTCTTATTAAAAAAAATATTATACCCACATGACCTTCATACTACTATTCATCCATTTTTATTATATTTTAATTGTGTAAATTAAATTAAAATTATCAAATAACTTATTATAATAGATATTTGATCTATTGCATTAATAAATAATAGTAGTTATTTTATGTTAACATAATACTAATTAAGTTTAACAAATAATTTAAAGGACCCGTTATCTTTTTTTTTATTCTTTAAAATTGTAAACATCATTCATTTTTTTAAATTGAATAAAACTTTTTTAATATTGATTTTTTATTAAACTTAAAAAATTTATTTTGTTGATCTCATATTTTTAATTATAATATTCGTTATAATATACATTTAAATTTAATATTTGATTAACACATATTTATAATTTTATTTATATGTGTATATACTATATATATAGTGTAGTGTATGGTGGGTAAGGGATATTTTTTGATGAAAAATGTATAGTGGGTATATTTCTTTTTTTTTCTAATTAAAATGGGTATAAACCTTTTTTTGTTATTGAAAGTGAGTATATTTGTCATTCTTCACTTTTTCAAATACTTTTAAGTTTTAACTAGCATTATATTAGGACAAAAACTCGTGTGGACCAGAATTCACCGTGAACTTGGTTCTTTTAGTATCACTGGTGTATAAAAACTATTGTTGTTATGTATAAATATTGTCACGATTATGTATAAAAAATATTACTATTTAAAAAATATTTTAATATTTTTAAATAGTAAACTTTTTTATGCATAATATTGATAAATTTTTTACATAATAACAATAATATAGTTCATATATAAATCAAATTAATAGTAGTGTTACTCTTGTATTAGAGGTTCAGGAGCTTGGATAGAGAGCCTTTATCAAATGCTTGAATCAAAATAGCGTTATAAGATCACAATAATTCTGTAAAATAATATTTGAGGATTGTGCAAAGCTTATTGTTTTCAAATAATTATTGGTTATTATAATCACATAGAATTTCATATAAAATCTGATTTGAGTGCTTTATATTTAAATATTTTTATTTAAGGTAATGATCTAAAATTCATAATCTAAAGGCTATGAGAATTGAGGGAATACTTCTATATCATTCTAATTATTTATTAATATTTTAGGCTATTCAATTTTTTATCAAACACTAAACATCTATTTTTTTATAAAATTTGCAAACTCTTATCATTTTCACTGTTAAACAATTTTTCTCATACTCACTAAATTAAATCACTTTCTTAAAAGCATAGGCTATGTTTACTTTGGGTTTTAGGTGACTTTTAAAAATCAATTTTTAAAATTTTGGGGTTTTTAAAATACCAATGAATAATAATATGTGTTCTCTTTGGGTTTTTTTAGTAGAGAGATGTTTAACTTCATATCAAATTAATGTGAAAGAGTGAATGCTAGTATTATATTATTATTGAATGAGTTTTATGTCAATTCAGTGTGAAAAGTGAAAAATATTGAATAATTATACTCCTATTATTGTTGGATGATATTATAATAATTAAATAATTATGTAATGATTAAAGTTTATAAGTTGATAGTTAGCGATTGTTTTAAAAAAAATTATTAAATTTCGTAGTAATATCAATTTAGAATTTAAAAATGCAAAATCAGATTTACAAAATACAAATTAAACATAATCATAATTTTTCACAAACACCCCAAATCACCTAGTCTAACAATTAATATTATTCTTTTGCTAGAATAATTAATCTGATGTCAAAACAATGCTTGTGGTTGTAGGGAACCCGTCAAGCTCAAATACATGCAAACTTACAAATTCAGGTTTGTTATTTTAAAATAGGATTATCATAAATGAAGTTAAGTTTTGATTTAATGTATATTTTTTTTATTAATTATAATATAAATCAAGTGGTAAAATTGTACGAAAAAATGACACAAGATTTTATGAGGCAAAGAGACAATCTCTTAGATGATGTGAGTGTATTGAGAGAATAAAAGGTAGAAGAATAGTATGTTATGAGGTAGAGTAAGATTAATAGGATTTCAAAATTATTACTTTAATTTTCAAAATAAATGGGGGTTTGAGATTGTAAAGTCCAAAGCCTGATGGGATAGTCGCGAAACGAACATACCCTTATGGATTAAGAAAATATACTAGAATGTATAAGATAAAATAAAATTATGTTGTCACTAAATAATATGACAATATTTGTTATCTTCTATTAATATCTAAACATTTTAGTATCACGTTTAGGACGTAAACGAGTCGAGTAGTGCTGATCTCGAACTCGACTCGAACTCGGTCGAGCCCAAATTTTTAATCTCGAGCTCGGCTCAACAAGAAACTAAATAGACTAGAACTCGGTTCGAGCTCGAATCGATTACCTATATAATTTTATAAAATTAAATATAAAATAAAATATTAAAATATAAGTATATCTATTTAGTAAAATTAATGACATAATAGTAATTACTATGATAGCTCGAATAGGCTCTCGAGCCTCTCGAGCTGAGTATTTTTGAGTTCGAACTCGATAACTACTCGAGTAGCTCGAATTCGACTCGACTCAATTTTGATCTTTGTACGAGTCGAGCACGAATAACTCGCGAGCCGGCTTGACTCACTTGCACTCCTCACGTTAATTAACATAAAGCAGTATAATGTTTGTTTTTACTAGGCAGTTTGATACTAATTATAAGTACCTAATTCTTTTCATTTATTTGCATATATTTTCTCCAAAAAAATTTAAACTATATATGTGGACCAAAGTTTATCCAACTTTTAAATTTTGAAATTATGATTCAAGGAATCATCAGTACTGTTGTTGTACTTAATAAACTTTTTAAGTTATTAATCATTATATTCTGTTTTATAAATAAATTAATTAATTTCGAAATTCAGCAATTCATAAAATAAAATAAAATAGATATTGGAAGGTTTTTTTTTTTTAAAGTAATATTGGAAGGTGATTGATTGAGCAGATTTTGGATTTCGAATTCGTGGTCTGGTGAGAGAATAATAAGGGTCCAACTGCCACGTGTCGAGATGCTAGTGGATTTTCATAATTACCTTATTCACGCTTTTGGATTTGGCAGTGCGTACAGCAGAGATTCTTAATTCATAATTATTTATTTATTTATTTATTTTTTAAATTTTTTTTTATTCACGCTTTTAAGGCAAGAAAAGTTTTAATTCATAATTTTTTATTTATTTATTTATTTTTTTTTGGAAGAAAAGTCCACTCTAACCCATACAAATATACAATCAAAATAGATAAGTCTCGACTCCATTACACATATTCCTATCAATACTCCCTAGGACAAGAAATCCACTCGATATAAGATTTCTCCTTGTCTATCGCGTTTTCGACGCCATCCATCATTAATGGCGTTTTAAACTTTGATTTCTTCCATGACTTTTCGTAAGATTCGGGCTCACTCCTTCGAACATCAACTCATTTCTTAACTTCCAAATTGTCCAAATAATACATATCCATAAGGTGGCAGATTTTCTTGCTTTCGAATCGGAGTCAAAAAAATTGTCATGTTGAAGAAAATTACCAACGGGTCAAAATTTTGTACCATTGATAATTTCTTCCACCCATAACAGTAATTCCAGATTCTAGTTGCAAACTCACAATGGAAAAAAGGTGATCCACATTCTCTTCTCCACCACCACATAGATTACAAGAGGTATGATCATTGAGCTGAAGAATACCTTTACGTTGAAGACTCTTTTTCGTTGGAATTCTCTTGTGTAATATCTTCCACACAATTGTTTGAGCTCTTCTTGGTGCATAGCTCTTCCATAACCTCTTGAAAGCTCCTTCCTTTTCTCGATCGTTCTCCTCCTCGATTGTCTCTGTTTCGACGGCCTTCTTGTATGCTATCTTTGTGGAAAACCACCCATTATTTGAATGCCTCCATCTCCATGAATCGTCCTCCGCCACATTAATTTTGTACCTGTCAATATGATTAAGCAATTCATTAGTCAAAGCTTCCTCTCTCACTCTTAACACCCTCCTCCATTTCAACTCCCATCTCCATCCCCCCTCTTCCTCATTTCCCATTTCAGCAATTGAACAACCTTGTTGGGAGCTCAATCTATATAATCTAGGGAATTTTGTTTTCAAATTTTCCTCCCCCACCCACCTATCCTCCCAAAAACCAGTTTTATCTCCCCTTCCAACTATTCTCACTAACTCCTCCCTCATGCCCCCTCTTTCCTCACAGCCCCAATATAGACTAGTGATTTCCTTCCACCAACTCGATATTAAACTCTTTCCACCTCTCCCTCTAATCCTCTCTCCCCCGACCCACTCGAAAGGTTTATTACCGTATTTTGACACAATAACCCTAACCCACAGCCTGTTTGTTTCATTAAAGAATCTCCAAATCCATTTTTTTAAAAGTGCTTCGTTAAAAGCACCCAAGTCCCTAATTCCCGGCCCATCCTTATTTTTTACCTTACAGATCTCTCTCCAACCCACCCAAGGAATAGAGCTTTTATTATCACAACCCCCCAAAGAAATTGGCGCTGAATTTGGATAAGATGTTTAATCGTCTCTTTGGGGAGACGATAAAATGATAGACAGTAGATCGGTACAGCAGATAAAACAGATTGAACTGATGCGACCCCCGAAAGAAGTGTGCTTTCCATTCCATTTATTAAGTCGGCTTTCTACTTTCTTCACGAGAGACGACCATGATTCAGTTTTTCGATGATGTATTCCCAACTTAAGACCCAAATACGAAATGGGCATCCGACTCACTGTGCAACCCAAAAAAACAGCAAGATTATTAAGAAGAGAGGAGTCCAGATTTATGCCTGTAATACTACTTTTGTGATAATTCACTCTAAGCCCGGACGCCAGTTCGAAAGCTCTCAGAATATGTTTGATCGCCACAACATTCTCCATCTTCCCTGGACTGGTAAAGATAGTATCATCGGCGTACTGGAGATGAGTGATTTGTATCTTTCCATAACCAACTTCAACCGGTTCTATAATCCCAATTTGTACAGCCCTCTTGATCAAAAGACTCATGCCTTCTGCTGCAATTAGAAATAAAAACGGTGAAAGGGGATCACCCTGACGTAGTCCCCTTTCAAGTTTGAAGTCACCTGAGGGACTTCCATTTGCTAGAACAGATATCGATGCCGACGACATGAATTCCTTCATCCAACGTCTCCACCTCATGCTGAAATTCAATCCTTTCATCATCTCATCCAAGTAATCCCAGTCAATCGAATCATAGGCTTTTGCGAAATCAACCTTGAAAAGAACTCTTTTTAGTTTTCTCTTCTTTGCTTCATCAATCAGTTCATTTAGAATCAAAATCCCATCCATGATCTGCCTTCCTCCCACAAATGCTGATTGACTTTCAGAAATTAACGGATCCAAGACTTTACTCAATCGAATAGCTAACACTTTCGAGATAATTTTGTATAAGCTGTTTATCAATGAAATTGGTCTGTAATCATCAAGATTATCACACTGCTCTTTTTTTTGAATTAAAACCACAAAAGACGAGTTTAGACCTTTCACAATCTTACCATTGCTGTGAAAATCATCCATCATGCGTACAATCTCCCCTTTCAACAGCTCCCAATTTTCCTTGAAAAAAGCAAAGGAAAACCCGTCTGGGCCCGGGCTTTTTGACGAATCACAAGACCAAATTGCATCTTTTATCTCATCTTCGGAGAAAGGTAACTCCAAAAAAATGCCATCACAAGGTTCCAGCTTTTTGTGAAACAGATCCTCCGAAAAGAACAGTCCGATAACGTCTTCTTTGCATAATGATTCTTAAAATGCTGAAACACAGCATTCTTTACTCCCGGCACAGATTCGGTCCAAGTATTATTAATGGACAACCCCTCAATACCGCTTGTCTTGGATTTCCGATTCACGCAATTATGAAAGAATTTCGAATTCACATCTCCTTCCCGTAGCCAATTTGTTTTTGCTCTTTGATACATAAAGTTTTCTTTCCGGATTGAACAGTTCAATAATTCCGCCATATTCTTGTTTCTTTCAACAATTTCCTCTTCTTCCAGTCCCAGTGCATCATCTAGTCGATCCAAAGCTTCAATTTTCTTGGTCTTGTCTTCGATTATTTTATCCATATGTCCAAACACTTCTCTATTCCAAATCTTCAAATCAGATTTGAGCAACTTCAGTTTTTCTTTCAGTGCATAGCCTGCCCAGCCCGAAATGTTATAACTCCTCCATTTCTCATCAAGAAATACCTTAAATTGGGGGTGGGACATCCAACTATTTATAAATCTGAAAGGCTTCGGCCCCCAGTCCTTTTTCACACCGTTTAGATAGATCGGACAATGATCCGAAAAAGTTCTGCTTAGACCCTTAAGAGACAATTCTGGCCATTTCGAAATCCATTCATCATTCACCAATATTCTATCTAGCTTACTCTTGCAAGAACCATCAGGCCTATAACAAGTGAAATATCTCCCCCCCAAAGGTAGTTCTATCAAGTTTGACCTCAAGATGAAATTATCAAAATCATGCATATCTCTATAGTCAACGATGGCATTAAAATCCCCAGCTAAACATATACATTCTCCATTCACTTGGCTAATAATCGCTTCAATAGTATTCCACAGAATCTGTTTTTCCGAATGCGTACCAGGGGCATATATATTAAGAATACATACCTTTGTACCATCCTCTCTCCAAAATCCGTTCACCCCATCTGTTGACCAGGAGCTGCTTTGACAGAAAGCTCCTCGTTCCATATTGAAAGAATACCACCCGAACTGCCCACAGAGTCTCTGCATGCCCAATCGAATTTGGTGTTCTTCCAAATAGATTTGCAAATTCTTTTCTCCATCTTTTCCATTTTGGTTTCTTGTAGACAACAAAAATCTATTTTGAATTCACCCACCTTCTTCTGGATCTCACACCTCTTTGCCCTCTTCCCTAACCCCTCTCACATTGAAGCTTAGAATTTTCATTGGGAAATCAAATTGCCTCCTTTGCTCGCTGATTTTTTTGTTTCTCTGATTCTCCTTCTATCTTCTTCTTCTAAGATTGCAAACTGTCTTAATAGTTCCTCATCTGAAATTTTGCTTAAAAGCCCCATTTTTTTTGCGGTTTCCCATGCCTTTCGTGCCTCTTCCGAGATCGTTCTTTCCTTCTCCTTTTGTAGCCATCTTCTTTCTTCCACCGATTTCTGGGATTTTTTCGAGGTCTGTTTTGAATTTTTAGATGTCGCCTTTCCTGCAGCCGACGAGTGTGGCGCCCTCGGTTGCTGGGCATCTTTTGGGGACGAAGCCGCTGATAAATTAATTTCCTCCAACCCCTTCGAAGTCGACATAAGCCAAGTTTCCGAAGTGTTACCTCACAATTTTTGCTCTACTTTCCTAATTATTCAATTTCATTTATTGATTGAGTTTAGTGTATCGTCCACTCATAATGCACTTTAAAAATATATAATTTATTATATTAAAAGATTTAATTTGTTTATATTGAACTGCTCAACTATTTTTTTTTATATTAATAATTGCACGATTCAGTATAAACAAGTTGCATTTCTCAATATAATATTTTGCATGATTCTAAAATTCACTATTAATTCATGGTGCACTTAGATGTATACAAAAGTTAGTCTTGTTTTTAATAAGAGTGCACAAAATAATATTCCTGCAATATCTCTTTTGATTGTCTTCCACATTTGAGTTTCATTTATGTATAAAATTTATATGACTATATGTTGTATGCACCAAGTGACTCGATGTATTTTAGAAGCATTTAATTTGTTGTACTTAAATATATAATTTATTATATCGAAATGTGTAAAAAAATTTACGAACATAGGTTACATATTTTAATGTAACAGAGTTATATTTTCAAAATACACTATATAATGTACGATGCACCTGATGCATACGAGACTCCCTCAATTTATATTGTTGGATCAACAAAAGAATAACTTTTTAGATGAGTTTTATGCACCATATATACAAACAAAAAGTTTGCACTTAATTCAACCTAACGTGATGTATTTAGAACGAGTTAATTAAAGTGTTTTGAATTTTGTTTCATTAAATTATTTGAGTAGCATATGAGGTTATAATATATATATATATATATATATGAGATATGACATGATTGTTCATCATGTTATGAAGAATTATGTGCAATGAGATGATTCGAGGAGTGATCTTATATGCCTGATTTTGAAAATAAATTTTATATCAACTCTCATATACATTTCGTGTATGAATCTTTGAAGTTGTACACTCATTGCGTTTTAATTAGATTAAACTATACATTTTAATTATATTAATTTGCAAGTTTTACTTGTGTGCCCATAGTTCAATTGGTGCACAAAAATCTAACTCCGAATTTTATAAGAATATTTATTAATTAACAAACGCATATAAATTTCAAGATCTCAAATTTGGTCTTGAAAAGACTCATTTCAAATTTAGCATTGAGATTTTATTGCGATGGATTATATATTATTTCATTCGCTTTGTTTTGTTTGTCACTTTTAGATTTTGTATAAAATTAATTTTTTTTAAATACCTTTCATGAAAAAGAGTAAAGAGAAAGAGGAAAGAGAAATAGAAATAGAAAAAGTGTGTATGCGTATAAAATATATTTTTCAATTAAAAAGAAAAACATGAAAAAATAGCTAGAACGATCATTATTCTGAAATAAAATTTAAATTAAAAAAGAAAAAATAAAATAAAACTGAAAGAATACAACGTAGTAAGATCAAGATTCATCAAAGTAAATGTTTTTCATGTAAATTTTTGTATTGCCCACAGGAACATAAATGTACTTTAGAAAGAAAAAAAATTAATTATCTTATTTAATAAGTCTTACTCATAGATATTCATAAGGGTTGGAATAAGCCAAGTTGAGTTGAATTTCTTGTTAATAAATTTTGACTGGGTATATGGTTACTGGGTAAAAAGCAAAAAACACTCTTGTATTTAGTATAAAATACACTAAACATTCATGTGTTATAATAAATACATATAATCCTTTTGTGTATTATTAAAGAATGCACATTTTCCCTCTATATTTTAATAAATGCATAAAAACCCTTGAATTTAATTTAAAATGCACAAAACATCCTGTATTTCAATAAATGAATAAAATTCAATTTTTTTTCATCAAAGTAATGCTAAAAGTGTCCTTTTGTGGTGATTTTTTTTTGGTATTTTGAATGTGGTATTTTGTGTACTTGTGGTTCATTTTGCAATTGATTATATTTTTATTTTAATATTTAGTACAAGTTTAGGTAATTTTTTATGTACCTATGATTCATTTTTATTTGGATGAATTCATTAAACTAAAAAACTAATAATGAAAAAGATTATGAAAAAAATTATCATTAATAAAAAATACACAAATAAAAAATATAGACAAGTCTAAAAATGTTAATTCTTAAAAAAGAAAACAAACTACTACCATAAAAAACCTCAAACAATCAATTAAAAACAAACTCGAATTACATACATGTTTTATTAAAAAAATGATGAAAAATGATTTTCTTCATACTTTTATAAAACACGTGCGAGAGAATTTTGTGCATATTTTTTGAAACACGTGGGGTTTTATGCATGAAACACGCGGGGGTGGGGGGTGTGCACATTTTATGAAATACAAGGGGAATTTATTATTTTAGTAGACTTAAGTCAATACTCAGTCTCACCAAGGGCAAGTGACATACACTTTCCGTTTAAAAATGACGAAAGGGAGTTTTGTGCATATTTTAATGAAATACAAGAAAGTTTTATGCATTTATTGAAATATAGAGGTGTTTTGTGCATTTTATATGAAATATATGAGTGATTTTTTTTTATTTTTTACCGTAGGGTTGTAAGAGTCAAATCCAACATATTACATATGATATCTCATACATAGGATATGATACAAATTTAGCACAAATCAACACTCACCTTTTAAAAGTATTAATGCGTCAAGCCCAAATTATATTCCATCTTAAACAAGCGTGTCTCTTTAATTAATAAGCTTTGAAGTCTTTTTTAAGTCTATTTTACCAAAAAAAAAATCAAATTAAAAAATAAATATATTAACATTGTGATTTAAAAAAATTTATATTGTGTAATGTTTATTATGTTTATTTAATTGAATAATTTGTTTAAATTTACATTATTTTATATTATTAATTATATATTTTTTATCAAAACAAAGATTAGGTAATAAAAATATATTTATTTCATATGTGATTATAAATATCAGCTTAAACTAGCATATGCTAAGCTTAAAAGGCTTTTTATAAAGACAGTATAAAATTATAAATAAATAGACCTTTAAAAAGTTTAAGTTTGATTTATTTATTAAAAGAATCGAGTCCAGTCGAGCTTTAATAGGTTTAGTCATATACTTTTATTGGATAGCCTGATTTATTCTCACTCTTAAATATTAATACTTAAATTGAATAATTTATTAACAAAAAAATTACTAAATTGTCTAAAAGTGTTTTTTTTTAATAAAGTCTTTTTTTTCCCCACGGAATCGGTTCTTATGCAAATAGGGTAAAAATATCACTATACATGATAAAAAGTTATTATATTATGAAAACATAGGAGTTTATATGTTGAATAATGTTAAATACTATATTCAGCATGCAAACTAATATTTTATAATTATATGTTTTTTTTATAGATTCTGTTATTATAAATTAAAATTGAGTCAAAATCATATGAAATGCACCATACGCTTAATACATAGAAGTTGTTGTAATTTAAATATGATATTCGTGTGACTAGATTATGTAGTATTAATTAGTGAATAACATTCATACGAACCATGTCTATATATGAATTTTATCACGATTATGCACAAAAAATATTATTTTTACGCATAAAAATGTCTTATTTTTTAAACAGTGATAATTTCTGTGCAGTGAGACCTTCACTTTGCACGCAAATGAATTTGTAGGAGATCCACTTGAATGCTACCTAGGTTTGAAGTTCTAAAATTTATACACAATGTTTCAATAATATATACTCCCCCGTTCCGGGATAACGTGCACTCCTATTCAGGCACAGAAATTAAGAAAACTTATTTTATTGATATTATTTAAATCAATTATAATGATATTGTGAGTGTGTAAATTTTAAGTATTTTGCCATTTTAGAAAATGTGCACGTTATTGCGGGACGGACCAAAAAGGAAATTGTGCATGTTATTACGGGACGGAGGGAGTATGTCACAATCAATTTCGTTCTCGTAATATTTCATTCCTTTTTTTAAAAAAAACCTTGATTTATTTTAAGTTATTAGTAATTTTTTTGAAGCCTTGTCCATTTACTTGTAAATTTTTTATTTAATTAATTTCGTATAATTATCAACTTCTTTTTATAAGGACATTAAGAAAAACTCAATTATGAATTAATTTCGACTTAAAACGTTGATACTTTTTTTAACCTAAGGAAATTTTTATAGAGGGCATTTTTATTTTAAAAGACTTTCTTTGACAAAATGGTTAATAAGTTGAGATTGAATTATTGGCTTCCTCCATAGTTTATTTTTCTCCATAGTTGAAGTAACTAAATATTAATTCTCATAATATACACTAAAATAATATTAACAAAACTTTATAATTAGAATTATGTATTTATAATTTAATTAAGTAATAACAAAAATAAATTTGTATGATAATAAGTTAGTTAACTTGTTGAAAAAATCACCACTTTTAATCGTACCATAAAGTTCAGTTAAAATTTAAACTTTTACAAGATAGAAAAATAGACCTTATTCTCCCCGACGTCAACGTAAAATCTGTATAAATCACTTCAATATATATCGAATTAAGCGGTAGCTAGGAACAAGTCAATCTACTCAACATGGACCTACTATTTCTACCTTTTTAATAAACAAGTCAGTCGTAAAATATTATCCAATATAAAATAATATTATATATTCATTAACTATTTCTTATATTATTAAAGGTAATATAGTTAATAATATAAAATAATATATTTTTAAATGAATTATTCAATTAAATAAATATATCCATCAATGGACTCTAAATCCGATAAAAAATATAACAAATAAGCACATCATCATAAGATAACAACATTAATATAATTACTTTAATTTTGATATTTAAGGTGAAATGGTCTTAAAAATGCTTTAAATAGGCTTGCAAGCCCTATTCATTTATTAAAAAGGTTGAACTTGAATTAACTTATTAAAAAACCAATTATACATAAAAGTGAGTCTAACAGTTATGTACTAGACATGTGATTTTCAACGAGAATTCTGATTAGACACGACACATTCTCACCCCTTATCGGGATACAGTCGAACAAGGAGAAAAATTGTCGTGAAAAAATAGTAAAATTCTAACTCGATTTTGCTATTCACATGTAACCGAAGCAAACATGGTGATTTTTTAGAAACTCAATTTCTATAATTAAATCTCATCATGTATTATGTGAATTACGTTTTTCAAGTTCATGTCAACCAATTAATATAAAATAGAGAATGAAAAGAATTAAGTGATATATCGTCTTCCCAATAAAAGCAAGGATGTATCTAGGAGAACTAGGACACCCACTCAGGCATACATATAAAAAAAAATATCTTTAATCTTTAATTAATATAAGTGTGAGTCCTTAACATTTTAAAATAATATGGAAAAATTTGAACTTAAAATCAAATTTATGATCGGGTTCTTAAATAGTACTCCCTCCATTTCCATTTTGCACCCCCACGTGAGCACACAAATTAAAAAAAAAATTTTTTTTGTATTTTGTTGACTTTTCATATGGGATGGAGGGTGGAGATGTGAGATTCTTTTTCATTTTAAGGTGTGCAAAATGATAAGGGATGAACCAAAATAGAAAATGTGCAAAATGGTAAGAAACGGTGGGAGTAGATGATACTTCTGTAGCACCCATTCCAATTGGAGCTATTTATGAGTTTTTTTTATTTCTCAAACAAACTATTGGTTTTCAAGAAAAAAAAATTAAGGTTAATAACAAATTGCAATATATATTATTATTATTTTTATAAATTATAATATATATATATATATATTAATAAAATACAATCTGTACTAATAAAAAGTGATCAATTCTAACTCGAGACTCAAATTTTTTTAAACTATCTAGATAAATATAGCCTATAATTGATATATTGTATATACTACAATTTTAAGAAATATTTTAGCAAAATTAAAAAGTTCAATAAAAAAAATTCAAAAATAATGAGTCGGGATTAAGGCCCTGTTTTCAAACAATACTCAACAGTGTAGAAGTGCTTATTTGGGAAGTTGGTGTGACCCAACTTTTCAAAAAAAAAAAAACACTTCTTGAATCAATTAAGAGATCCAAAATACCACCTAAAATCTATCAATTTTTATTAGTATAAGTTACATTTTATTTTAAAAATTAGTATATATTATAATTTTTAAAAATAGCATTACAAATTGCAATTGGTTATTAACCCAAATAACTATTGAGACACGTACGATCTTTCTTTTTCTTTTTTTTCCTTGTAAAAGAATAAAACAACACGTTTTTATTACATTTTCCTCAATTTTATTATCAAAATATGATCTTCTTCTTCTAAAATAACATAACAGACCTCACATTTTCCAACACATCAACTACTTTCTTTCAAAATTTTATCTTTCTTCATAATTGTACCCGCTTCCAACCACACATCCTTTTCTCTCATTATTTCAAATACTATAATTCTCTCATTATTTCAAATACTATAAAATACTCTATATCATTACTATATCAATAAACTATACATTGTTGATAGTTCTCGTAATTACATTTATTTTATTTTATCATTTTCAAGAATTTTATATCAAGATTTTTAGATTGAGTTAAGTCATACATCCTTATTTTTAGGGGATGCTTGGTATGAGAAACTAATGGAAAAGGGATTAGGGATGAAGATTGTGATTCCTCACAAATACTTGGTATGAGGATTCTTTAATAATAAAAAATTAAATTACTATTAATGGAATCAAAGTTGTGTACCAAACACCTACTCAACTTTCATTCACATTCCTTCGTCTCCATTCCCTCCAACCAAACACTTCCTAAAATGTTTTAGTTCAGAGTTTAATTTGTGATCGATTCTTCTCAATTTTGAATTTAAAGTCCGATAACAAATTAATTTCCAAATTAAATTATATGAGATGATAAAATAAAAAGAGAAGGCCTTGTGTGAAATATTGCATATTAGTGTTATGTGCAATACAACATAAATAAGACAAAATTGATCTAAAATTCACAGGTCAGCTCGGGCAGGGTGGGCTTAAGTTGTGGGTTGTGGGCTTCAAGTTGGGCAGACGCATATGCATTTATAAAAGGATATATTTATCAAATATGTGTTGTAGCCTAGTGGTTCAGGTTTGTTGTTAATGAATTTGGTTGCAAGTTCAACTCATGTTCATATGTGAACAGTGTTACATATTAGTAAAAAAACATATGTTA
This sequence comes from Stenogyne calaminthoides, assembly GCA_037126765.1. Taxonomy (NCBI): domain Eukaryota; kingdom Viridiplantae; phylum Streptophyta; class Magnoliopsida; order Lamiales; family Lamiaceae; genus Stenogyne; species Stenogyne calaminthoides. The sequence goes on along the minus strand of JBBCBC010000009.1, from coordinate 29,230,521 downwards.
CTACATGAACAAAAAATGTTACCCTATAAAAAAAAATGTGTTACCACATGAACAAAACCAGTACAAGCACAAAAAGAAATCTTCAGGTCCAAAATTACAGATTTAAAGAACAACTTAATGTATTACTACATGAACAGAAGAATGTTACCCCATGAGCAAAATAGTGTTACTACATGAATAAAAACCAGTACAAGCACGAAAAAAAATCTTCAGTCCAAAATTACAGATTTACAGAATAGCGTGAAAAGAATGCAGAAGAATCTGAATTTCAGCACACACTTTGTGTTGACGTGTGATCCAACACCGCACACATATTCTCTCTTTTTCTCGTAGAATCCACATCGAAATCCAAATTGAATAACCTAGATTCATCTAATGATCGAAACAAATCGAAAAAAATTAAATTGGACCAGAAATTAGGGCACGAGCGATGGAAGGAAGAAGAAGAATCTGGTTTGTTGCGGCAACGGAAGAAGAATTTGGAAGCGCCACAAGAAAGAAGAAGAAATTTGGTCTGTTGCGGCGACGCGAGGAAGAAGGCCCATAAGACCCGCCATTCTGTTTGCCCTAATCCGACCAGGTCCTGACCTGCAAAAAAAAAAAAACTCAATTAAACTACAATTGCACATAACAATAATATGCAATACTGCATACAAGTTTTTGTGAAATAAAAATTAGAGTGCGTAAGATATTTTTATTATCATGATGTGTGACTTGATTTGGGAAAAAATATATATCAAGTCTTGAACAAAAAAAAAATTAAATCAAATTTCTAAATGAGTAAAACAATTGAACTCTATATTGAAACATTTATAAAATAAAATTTTGCATCAATATTCAGTCTAAAATTGGATTTTTATATATGTATTCTCTCTATTCCGGATTAAGTTGCATCATTTGATGGACGCACAAAATAAGATAGTGAAATAATAAGTATGATTTTGAGAGATAATTTTATAAACTTTTATGTATAAAGTAAAAATTGTTAGGTTGTGGCATATGTTTAGGTAAAAAATAATGATATTTTGTGTGGAATTATAAATATTGAGAGGTGAAATTTATGAAGAATTTTTAATTTTTTGGATATGCAAATTCTTTTAAAACATTCAAATATAAAAAAATATACTTGCTCTGTCCCATATTTACTTGCACCATTGACTTCATACACAAAATAAGAAAATGGAATAATGAGTAGAGTTGTGAAGGGTAATTTTATAAACCTTTATATATAAAGTAATGAAATAATTTATATTGTGTGTAAGTGTGAACTAAAAAAAAATGACATTTTATGTAAAATTATGAATATTATGAGAACGATTTATGAAGGGTTTTCTAGTGCAAATTATTTTAGGACCCTAGAAAAAAAAATTGTGCAAGTTATTGCGGACGTCTTAATAACATGGAGGTTACTAGGGGACGGAGGTATTTATAATGTTATAAAAATATTTCATCGGCCCCACTTGATGATAAATCCTATCAAGTGTTCCATATTGAATTTCTTTTAGAAAAATGGATAATGAAAATCCAATCTAGAGTTAGGCATTAGCTATGAGTGTACTAAAATGTCCCCACGAGGCACAACAATTTACAGGGAAAAAGAAGAAGTGGGGCAGTCGATTAATTCAATTCAATGGATGTGAAATGCTACCTAAACTAATTTAGCAAATTGATAAATGCAAAAATCCTATCATTGTTGATTTTGACGTGGTTATGCATCAATTTTCCCATAAATATTGACCCCATTTCCATTATTTGAGAGACTATCTAGATTAGGTTTCACTATGAAAAGAAAAATGCCCTGACCTTAGAATTCCCACCCACTGTTGTATGGGTATAGAACTATAGATGAATAAGAATAGGTGGTTGGCTCCTGCTTCACTAAATCGGTGTAGCATGATAACAATAGTCGAACGTTACGAGTTTAAAAATATCGATCGAGTCTATCGTACATGATTTATCTGGTATTATATTTATCGTGTATAAGATACAAATTATTGCACTAAAATGTGGCTAGTATACGAAGAATCCAAAAGCAACAAACCTTCAGTTTTTGAATTGACGTGAGAATCTCTTTAATGTGATTATTGATTACATCTGTTATGTAAACGAAGTCGTCTTTCCCGTTGTATTAGAATTTGTGAGGCGTCATACTTTTCGATATTCTATTTGTAAGAGCGGATCTTACTCTATAAGGCTATCTTTATCGGTGACTTTGGTACAAGAGTCACCCACTACACTCCAAATTAACAAATTAAAGAAAAAAGAAAAAATTCAATAATATTGAGCAACCTTGGTTGACACTGGGCGGTTGACCACCCCAGTACGTGTCACTCATATTTTTTCAATTTTTAATGCTTATGTGTCAATATCCCATTGGTTAATGTAATATTTTTTAGATATAATTAGATGTTTAGATATTGAAGATAATGTGTATTAAAAAAAACCAAAATTCGTAAAAAAAAAATTCATCTACAAATAAAGCTCAATATCGAAATATTTTGAAACACAAATAAAATTTCTCTCTTTTCTCTTCTCATATTTCCCCATCCTATTTTTTTTAATCATTCCCTATTATGGATCCAAATAATCCCAATTATTTTTCAAACTCTCAAAATTATCCAACTTTGAATCTTATCTTAACTCTTCTTTTTCAAATTCTGAGAAATTTTCAAACTCGCAATATTATCAAAATTCTCAATTTTCTCCGGATCTTAATCAAGATCATATCTCCCCACAAGTCCAAACATCGCAAAATGTCTCCAAAAATTTGTTCCAAGAAACTCCACCAACAAACAAAAATTGAAAGGGAGCATGTATCAATTTAGTATTTCAAATTTAATATTTTATGTATCAATTTCTAGTTTGTTCATTTCTTCAATTTCGTATTTTCAAATCTTGTAATTTTAATTTTGTTATTGAGTCTGTAATTTATTTTAAATGTATGATAATTTTTTTTATATTATAATTACGAATTTAGAATATAAAATAATTTTTTATATTCTTTATTACAGATTTAAATATAACAAAAATTGATTATATATAATACGTATTTTAAAAAATAATAAATAAAAATAATTATTTTAGGTTGGGTTGGGGTCATGCATTGATAAAGTATAAAAATGTTAAAACTGGGTTGGATGATATATAAGGTATGTGAATGAGAGATAAATAAATATTATAATAGAAGGTTGTGTTAGATTAGGGTGGCTGACAAATATAATCTAATATCATATATCTTTAGTTGTCCAAAAAAAAAAAAAGAAAAAAAAACTAGTATACATCTTCGTATAGTTAGTGGGAGATTTATTGGAAAGAAAAATGTGTATGAATTTTTCGACACTTTTCAAATTGAAATTAGTTCTGCAAAAGAAATGTAGTATAAAATAAATGCTTACTTTAGTATTATAATTTATGAATGTGCAATAAACTCATGTCTCTTTGTAATCTATCTTTAGAACGTATCAATATTCATCTAATAATTTGTTTTGTTATATTATAAAAGAACTAGATGGATAAACTTATTCGCTTTAAGCTAAGAATTCGAGAATCGAAATCAGATTAACTAATGAGAGAATATTTGATGGCAACTATTAGATCTCATTCTTTTGTGGAATGGTTAGGAAATCCCATTAATTGTTGTGGTGTTAATCCTAATGTGCAGTAGTGTGTTAGCTTAAAACAGTGAGTCAGGTGTTTGGAGTGATTTTTTGCTCCATTTTTTTAGGGTGTGTTTGTTTTAGGCTTATAGTGGGTTGGGGAAATTATGGATTTTGAAATCTAAGATTTTAAAATCATAATGAAGAGCGAAATTGTATGTTTTTTTTTGAGATTTTATTGGGTAGGATTATATAGGATTGTAAAAAAGTTAATTGATTTGTATTATTATATTATTATTGTAATGATTGAACGATAGAGTATTGTATTGGAAATTGTGTAAAAATGATAATATTATTATTAATGGGGGAATAGGTGCAGAAGTAGGGTTTAGATTAAGTTTTAAATTGGATTTTAAAATCCTGGATTTAGTATTGTATTAAATGGGTATGTTAAATTGTAAAGTCCAAAATTCGTCCGGAATAGTCTCAAAACAAACATACCCTAAATAGAGTGTATGGGTTGAGTACCAATTATATTCATTCTAATACAAAGATGTCTTTTTTCTGATTAAAAAAAAAAGATTAACTAATGCAACAATACTCAAGTCTTGGGTATTTAATAAATTAAATATGTGAATAGGTATTGTGTGAAATATTGCACACTACTGTTATGTGGGTCATGTGGCGGTATATGTAGGTATGTGTGGGTCACAATTAAGGCAAAATAGACTAAAATTCGTGGGTCATGTGGCGGTCAAGGGAGGGTGGGCCGGGCCCGGGTCAGAACAAGTAGGCGAAATTTGGCGGATTAGGCGAACCATTTGACTATTTACCTATTACAGTTTATGCAAGGATATTTTTATCAAATTGTGTTGTAGCCTAATGGTCCTCGTCTATTTTTAGTGTATTTGGTCGCAGATTCAATTTTTATTGAGCACATAATTTTTTTTTCAAGTTATTTTTGTGTGTTACTATATGAACAAAAAATGTTACGCTATGAAGAAAAACGTGTTACCATATGAACAAAACCAGTACAAGCGTGAAAAGAAATTCCCAGTCCAAAATTGCAGATTTAAAGAACAACTTGATGTATTACTACATGAACAAAAGAGTGTCACCCTATGAGCAAAAGAATGTTGCTACATGAACAAAAATCAATACAAGAGCGAAAAAAATCTTCAGTCCAATTTTTTTTTTCAAGTTGTTTTTGTGTGTTACTATATGAACAAAAAGTGTTACTCTATTAAGAAAAACGTGTTACCACGTGAACAAAATCAGTACAAGCGTGAAAAGAAATCACCAATCCAAAATTGCAGATTTAAAGAACAATTTGATGTGTTACTACATGAACAAAAGAGTGTTACCCTATGAGCAAAAAAGTGTTACTACATGAACAAAAATCAGTACAAGAGCCAAAAAAAATCTTCAACGTGAGAAGAGTACAGGAGGATCTGAATTTCAGCAAACATTTTGTGTGGAGGGGTAATCCAACACCACACACATATTAAATTGAACAAACCTGATTTTATCCAATGATCGGAGCGAATTAAAAAAATAAAATTAAATTGAATAAAAAATTAGGGCACGAACGAGGAAGAAGAAAACTCATGAGATCCGCCAGCAATCTGAAGAAAATAGGAAGATGAAGAAATTTGGCAGAGTTAATTGTTCAAGAACGCGAAAAGAAGAAAAGCCCATCAATGCTTCTTTTTTAACCCGACAAAAAGCCCGCGCCCGAATAATAAATAAGAAAAAACTCAATTACTCTATAATTGCACATATCTTTGTATGCAATATTGTATACAAATTTTTACCTTTAATAAACTAAATATGCAATACTATTTAATAAACTAAATAAATTACTATAAAAAAATATTAAGTCCACTGCAACTCAACATTCTCAATAATAAATTAAAATTTATAATCAATTACCTATTATACATGCAAAACATAAAATATTTTTGGGTTGAGTCAATGCATAGTCTTGATATCGAGTCAATTTAGTGCATGTTTGAGTCAATCTAGTGCATAATTTTACCAGATGGATTTTAAATGTCCAAAACAAGAATTACTCTCATGTGATGCACAATGTGTAATTGGTACAATTTAATTCAATTTTAATTTGAATTAACTAAGCACTCTAAATCATAATTTCTAAACAATTAACCACATAAATTATATATGAACCATTCGTGCCGGGTGAATCATGAACCACGAACCACTTGGGCCGAGTGAACCATGAATCACTCGGGCCGGGTTTGGGTTTGGGTCCGGGTCGAGAATAAAAAACCTAAAACTGAAATTAAAGTTAAAAGAAAACTGAAATTGAAAAAAAAATCTAAAACTGAAAAAAATTAGAAAAAAAACTCATAAAATTAAATTGCGTGAAACTGGTTAAGGAGTGTGACTTATATTACTAAAGAGTGTGACTTTTTACTGTAAAGGGTGTGACGTTTTACTATAAAGAGTATTACTCATAAAAGTGAAGGGTGTGACTTATATTATATCAAAGAGTGTCGTAGTGATAATTGAAGGGTGTAATTTATATTACTAAATGATGTGACTTATATTACTAAAGAGTATGTCTATAAAAAAAAATTAATTTCACGGTGAACATGTTTCACAGCATACCAACTCCAATTTTATTGGTGTATGTGGTGCACAGGAGAATTTGCCCCAAAATAAATATAAAATGTTATTTTTCACACATTATCTATAAAAAGGTTTTTTTTATATTGATTAATATATAAAATTATCTTTTATCATGTAGGCTCCACTCTGTTCATCTTCTCGCAAATAATTGTTCATCGTGTATTTCTGTTGCACTTTACTTTTTTTCAAATAAAAATTCAAATTATGTTACTCGTTGAAATTTACTTATCTTGTAAACTTTTCCGGTGTATTTTGTTCAATTTATGTAATGTTATATGGTTTATATAACACTTCAATAGGTAATTTTTAAATTTACAATATAACTACAATTCTGTTAATTTATTCACAAAATTGTCTTCATATTATGACACATTATGAAAAGTAAATTGAGCAAACCTACGATAGTGTTTGTAAAATAATTTTAAAAAAAGTTGATAATGTTTGTATAATCTAGTTCATGTTATAAATTTTATTTTTAATTTATGACATTTGACCCTATAAAGGGTATAATACGGGTCAAATTTAGTAGTTTATAAAAATGTGTAGAAAATAAGTTAAATAGATCAAATAATTCAAGTTCATAGCATGGACCTGATTCATGGGAGACCAACTCAAAAGTTAATAGTATCTAAAAAAAGGTCTATAAGCAACTAAAAGCCTTCCCTTTTAAATTTTTAGCTTGTTATTTTGATAGCTCATTTAATTTAATTTAATAAAAAAAAACACTTTAAATTGTTTCTGCACACAATTGTTGGTAATTATAATTATTTATAATTTTTATCAAACTCCCCCTATAAGCTATTGAACTATGACAAAAAATTCATATGAGACGGGGTACAACTTAGTACAAATTACATTCACCTCTCCCAAAGTGTTAAAGCGTCAATGCCCAAATTATATCTCATTTTACCGTGAGACTGTCTCATGCAAGTGTGTCTCATTAACTATTGTGTTGGTTGTCGGACAATACTTGTATAATTTTTTAGTTCACATAATTTTTTTATATAATCGGTAATGTTGAACTGGGTGATTCACCACGGGTGTGAATGTGTTTTTTTCAATTTTACCCTTAACGAGACTTGTCTTAACTAATTTATAAAAGACTTTATTAAGGATAAATCTGGTCAAATATCCTTATATAATTTGAAGAAACTTTCAAAGGAAGTTTTGTACAATTTACCCTGAAATAATTAGGTAACAAACTTTCTGACATAGTAACAAGTATCCTATGGTACATTATAACTGCTTCGTAATATTAGGTAGTGAAAGACTCACATCACATGTTCATATCTAAAAAAAGAATCATGTTTAGATCATCAACATCTCTCATCTAATTTTACTTACGTAACCCTAAATATTTTCTACAAAAGCAAAAACATAAATTGACAATAAAATTAATAATGAGTGTTGATTGAGAAAGTGTCATTTGGTTTGGAGATCCATTCTGGATTTTATTCAATCAAGATAATGCTAATTTATTCCTATTACTTCTATCTTTTGCCACGTACCCAAACACTTGGTGTCTTTTCTTTGATAAAAAATACATTACACAAATAACATCTACTTCTAAAGAATTGTGAATCAAAGACGAAGTATAGACGGAATAAATTCACTCAAGGAATCTGGGAAACTGATTAAGTGTATGTCTTATATTAATAAAAAGTATTAATTGTGATCATTAAAAGATACTTCTTCCGTTCCATGAGAGACTTGAACACTGAAAATGACACGCAAATCAAGTAAAATAGGTTTTAGTGAGTTTGAGTGGAATAAAATAAAAGTGTTGAGTGTATTAATATTATGTTTGTTTCCATTTTGGGAATGTTCAAGTAATGTTGGGACGTCCAAATAAGACAAATGTTCAAATAATGTTGAGATGGGGAGTATTACTTAATTATTACCACAAAAAGTGTATTACTCGTGATATTAAAATGTATAACTAACATTATTATAAAATGACATTACTCGCAATAACTAAAGAGTATGACTCACAATGCAAAATAATATTAATCGCGATAATTGAAAGATCCAATATATAAATATTCAACCAATTTTACAGGAAACTTACTCTTGATTAAATTATTAAAAATATAAAAATAATTTACATCAAATCAAGTAACGATCGAATAACACATAGTTTAAGAGAAAAAAAAACCTGTGAAAAGTTAATAAAAAGTGATTTAACACTTGAAATGACCAATTTTTTGTTTTTGTTTTATCTTTGTCAATTGAGATTTTGAAAATAAATTTTGTCTGAATTTACCTAATAAGCAATTTAAAGCTAATTTACAATTTCATCAAATCTGAAAGAAATAGCACAATTCATTATTTTGTTTTTCATTAGGGGAGAAATTAACTTGACATGTGTATGAATCAATCAATCATCTAAAGAAGACAAAAATTAATACGGACGTGATCCAGTAAATTAAGACAAGTTTGAAATGTAGTTTTCAAATGTTTCATTTTCATCTTATTCCACATGCTATGCACATTCAATATTTATGGTGGCGTAATATCTAAACTCCAATTTCTTGGTTAAGTGTGGATAACTCAAGTGATTAGTGTTCCACCAACTAAGATTTTGAGGTCTTGAGTTCGAGAAACGGAGAAATAATATTTATTCTCTCTTGTGGTGGTCCTTTCTTGTTGGGTTACGGTTTCGATTGCGGTGCGGTTGTGATTCAATCATAGTTTGCATTGGTCATCTTGTGGTGAAGTATTCCGGTTCAGGTCAAAAGAGATGAAATGATGTTGTCATGTGTCCGGTGGTAGAAGAAATTATTATAATTGATTATCTTAGAAAACTATTGTAATTGATTGCCTTTAAAAAAAAAACTCCAAATTTCTTGTATTCTGATTAGATAAGGTATTGTGTGCACCACTTTCACCGTACATCACTATTACTATTGTGGGTAAAAATTAATACTTTAATTGTAAAATATTGATCTTTACTCACAATAGTAATAGTGATGTACAGTGAAAGTGATGCACACAATACTTTGTCTTCTGATTATATATAAAATAATAATGATCACATTTAAATTTTGTAGTACATATATTATTCGAAACAAAAAATCTCTATTAATTTATAAGTATAATAATATTCGTTGATAAATATTGTGATATAAATTTATAAATATAATTGTATAAATTTCATATTGATAAACAAATTTCACCGATTACTTACCTTAGTCAAAATGGTTGGATTTGTATTATATCTAATATATTTTGTTAATGAGAATCATAATCGAAGCATATATATATATATAAAGAACAAAATCCTTTCATCAAAAATTTTGTGAGATATTTCTTAAAGTGTGTTTCTTATGACAAAAGAATTTAAAATGTATTTTAAGTTCACGCTCACATTCTCTCCACATAAATTAATTTTCGTATAGATTTTGCTATTATAATTTATTTTATTTTTTAAAAAAAAAACTTAAATTAAGCACATTTTTGTCAAATTTAGTACTTTGGCGAGAATATGTGAAATAAGTGCAAAATTCACTAACGAGTCTAATTTGAATGCCCTAGTTACGCATTAGGTAGAAGATATAAATTCGTGTGAACCCAAGATCTGGTGAATTCAAATTTTTTAATATTACTATCATGTGTAAAAATTATTATTGTTCAATTTGTTTTTGATAACTCGATATTTGGTCTAACAATTGATTAATTTGGGGGATCAAAATCCAATGTCCATTAGCGGGACACCCACTTCAAGACAGATCAAAGTTCTGTATGTACTGACTCATCTCAATAGTCGATCGCACCTAAGGGGTTTCGAACTTGAGACCTAGAGAGGAGCATACTTATCACTGTTAAATTATTATTGTTATGCAAAAAAATTCTCACTGTTTAAAAAATACTTTATATTTTTAAATAGTATAACAATTATATTTTTTATGTATAACAGTGATAGTTTTTATATATAACAGTGATAGAGGTCATGTATAAACTTAGTTCACATAAGTGTTACTTGTGGAGATGATTCAATTGTTCAATTTAAATTTCGATAAATTGCTCAAAATGAATTGCACCAAATTCACAAATCATCAATACAGAATCATACAGTTTTGTTTCAAATATGTCGTTGTTGCGTCACTGTGTTCTACTATTATTTTTAAATTTACCATCTGTTTACATTTTTTTACTGATTGATGACTTTTTGGCAAAATTTCCAAAAAGAGAATACAACAACCACAAGAACCAAATTAAATTTGAACTGCTTTTTTCTTGTGGGCAGATTATATAAGTACTCTGCTTTATCTGTTCAAAACACAAAAGTTTATGAACAATATCTTTTCGACATTATTTTTATTGAAAATTCAAAAACGAGCGTGAGTTTTCTTGAATTTTTGTCATAATAACATAGATTAAACACAATAATGTAGTAAAAAAATAAATTTAAATTTGTGTTCCTACGCGGCAAGTCAGACGAGCGATGTTTATCTGTCATTGGTCGAAGGAAAAAACATGTCTCGATTTGCAATAATATTAAAAATTAAGCTTTTTAACTATAATTTTGAAGATCATGATTAAATTGATACATGATCTAAAGTATGTGTATTTATTTGAAATTAACCCTTTGTTTTTTACCTTTTTATTATAATTATTATTATGGTAAAAAAGAATATTTAAGTATAAAATATCTTGTATATGTCCACATTTATTAGGGTAATGCTAAATGTGGTAATTCACCCTTGGGTGGTAAAGGTATTTCTATTATTTCAGGTGGTGTATTGAATGCTTTCTAATGAAACATTTTAATAAATTAGTGAAGCCCGCTATTATTAAGCTCTGTTTTAAAAAATGGATCGGTCCGACCGCTATTCGGTTAAGTTACCGGCCCGCTTTGATGCAATGGACCGATCGGCGATCCATTCGCCCACGAACTGCCAAAAACTGCGAAAAGCGGTGCGAACGGGCGTTGCGGTTGAACCGGTTGTTCATCGGTTCGACTTTATTTATTTAAAAAAACAAACAAACTGGGATATCTTCTCAGCCAACGATCTCTTTCCACCGATGGCGACGTGGCAGATTCTTCCCACAGTGGAGTGGCGAACACCACCACGAAAAACCTGATAATACTGCTTGCAAGAAGTGAACATTATTTTTTCTCTCTGTTTCTCCATCGTTATGACTTATGAAGAAGAACAAGGGTGGGAACTGGGGAGGCGCAGCCGCACAGATGCAGCATTAATTTTGTTAGGGTTTAAAATATTAAATGCTAATTTCAATACTTTTTTCCCTTTTTTTTTTAATTAAACATGCTTGGCCTTCTTAAAATCACTATGCTATGGGCCTCCACATTTTTAAACTTGATTGTAAATTAAAGGCCTGGAATTTGGAATTTAAATAGTAAAATTAAGAATTTCAAAATTTTAAAAAATTAGTTAATAATAATAATAATAAATAAATAAATATATATATACTAAATATTCATTTTAACATTGTTGACATTTGATCTAAATTGTTAAATTAACCTTTAAATTACAGTATAGATGTATGTTTATTTATTTTTTATTATAATTTATATATTTAATTATATATTACGTAATTATGACGTCATAGCGGCTCAACCGCTTTAAAAACGGTCAGACCCGGTCGGACCGGTTCGACCAAAAGCATTAAGGTTGTCCGAATCGATCACCGCTTTCGCTTTTTAAATATAGTTATTAAGGATAAAATAGAAAAAATACAAATTCACCCCGTCAAATTGGAGCATCCTATTTATAAAGCCTCGTATTAATCCCAGATATTGTTTGACAATGAAGGTTCAAAATTGGCAGAATGACAAGTAACGTTACTGCCAAATTACTGACAGTCAAGATTAAATAATATTAATAATTATACTTAAAAATGGAATGGTAGATCATTAAAAATGTCAAACATAAGAGCAGTAATATTTAAGAAATAGCAATGAGATTATTATAATAAAGAAAAGAAGTAAATAATGGAGAATGATTGGAGAGAAGCATGTGGGTGTAATCATAAGATGTATCGGCCGTATGGGTATGCTAAAGATTCTCTCCTATCCTCCTATACGTATATTTTATTTATATATATGTATATATTAATATAAAATAAAATTTGGAAAAAATACCTACATATAATAATATCCAAAATCATATGTATAATGTTACCACTCCATGCTTTTTACGTCCATTTTAGTCCAATTCTTGTGAAATTGCCATATTTTCCGGGAATGGAGATATTTACTAATTTGTTTAGTTTCATTTTTTAAAAACTTTTTTAATGTTTGATCAGAAAAATGTAGGCTGGATATAGGTAGGGGTCAGATTAACCATCTTGGTTATGGAGTATCGGAAATATCGAAAAGGTCAATAATAAAATGAGTAGATTTTTTATTAAATTTATTCATTGTAAAATTAATTTCATATTTACGGGTATAATAATTTTGTATTTTAAACGACAAATATCCTTTTATAATGCAAGTTTAGATATAATATTTTAATTATCAGGGGCGAATCCATGTAGAGGCAAGACATTTTGCCTCAACTTTTTTTTAATATAGTATATTACTTAGTTTTTTATATAATTGTAAAATATTCAATTTTTCATAGTTTTTCGTGTGAAACTTGTTTATACTATAAAATTGATAATATTATATTTATAAGTTAATACATATAATATTTAATGATATAATTTTATTTTTTTAAAGGTAATCAATTACAATAGTTTTATAAGATAATCAATTACAATAGTCCATTCGATCACTGGACACATGACAACATCTTTTGATCTCATTGTAGACCGAAACCGCAACCACCACAAGAGGGGGACCACCCGGGACAGCAACTTGGAACCACAACCGCACCACAACCACCACAACAGGGGGAACATCACCCTAACATAAGAGGGAATAAATTTTTTCTCTTCGTGTCTCGAACCCAGGACCTTATGGTCCTAGGTGGTGGAGCTCATACCAATTGAGTTATCCACGCTTGACATCTAATGATATGATTTCAGTTACAAGTGAAATGGTACCAATCGATAAGTGTTATGATATTAGTTTATATAAGTGTATAAATAAGTTTCACCGGAAATCTACTTTATATTCTCATCTCAACAATTCAGGCTCCTATTGCTATTATTACCAAGCCTATTAATTTCTTGTGCGAGCTCATGATTTGTCTGTCCGGATATTTTTTTTTATTCTGGTGGATTTTATATAAATTTGGGTTTGATTTTAATTTAGTAGTGGTGATAGATCATATCTGATCAAAATAATTTTCAAATGGTGCTACTGTATTCGACTGTTCACTCAGAACTATTGAATTCATATAATATGCATCACCATTCGCTAAGTTTGAAAAAATAAATAATTTGCATATAAAATTGTTAAAATTATTTTTTCATACAAATTATATTTGTACAGAGACAATTTTTTTTTATATATATTTGTGCCTCGACTGGAATAAATTCCTGCTTCCACCCCTGTTAGTTATCATGATAAATACTGTAATGCAAGTCATGATATCTTTCAATATCATGAGTAATACTCTTTTTATAGTAATAAATTATATTCCTTAACCAGTTTCATGGCTTCCTCATGTTGGGGAACGTTTTGCCCGTATCTATTCGAGGTGCAATTTAAATACAAATTTAAATAAATAATTTACTTCTAACATGAATCAACCTATTCATTCAAATAGCAAAAACCAACAACAAAACATGCGTACAATTAATTTCTCGTAAAGTCCTACACATGCGGAATCTAGGAGTTTACGCGAAACGTACCTCTTGAAGAGACAACCGTTGAGACGATGGATCAACTCAAATGCCTTCTCAAGTATATCCCAAGCCCCTTGCTCGTAATCCGGCAGTAGATTCGCACGAACAAATTTAACAAAGGAATGAAGAAAAATTTATTGCACCATCTTTGTGGATTTCTAATTTTTCCAAGACTGGAATTGTGTTGGAAATGAAAAATTCATCCCCTATTTATAATACATGAGGGGGGCAAAAATTTGAGCAAATATGGTATATGATAAATTTCCTTGTATCTTCTCAAGATATAATCTTTAATATATTTCATATATTTTATTTTCCATATATATCTCCCAACAAAATCTCCTCCTCTTTATTATAAGATATTTTCGAAAATAACAAGTAAAGAAACAAGATTTGGGATTTCTTGAATTTATGGGATAATCTTGTATTTCAAGAATACTTATCTTTTTCCATAAAATCTCTTCAAAAAAAAAATCAAGAAAATCTTTCCCTTTTTTTCTACATATTTTTCGAAAAAAATAGGAAAAATAGGGCAATAATATTTTATTTTATTTTAATCACATTTTCATTAATTGGACTTATATTGGACAACTTGAGGGACCTTTAAGAGAATTAAGATTTAACCTCTTAATGGACTCTGAATTCTAATATTGAGCCACAATATCATTCAGCCCATTAATATTAATTTACTTCACTATAAAATTAATATTGCACTATCCATTTTAACCCATTTTACGATAATATGGCTCCCGGTTATTATTTACCGTGTTTAAGATTATTTTGTCCATTAATTAATTAAGTCACTGAAAAGCTTTATATTAATTAATATCTTATTCCTTGGAGTAAAGACAACTCAACATTATTATCCATACCGAAACTTAATCCACTTGCAAGATTTGTATGATAAAACTTCTGAGGGACAAATCAAACAAGACTTTCCTTGCACACGTTTCTCAATATTAAATCTTAGCAATTGTCATGTAATTAATAATATTGCCCAAAATACAAAGTATAGAATCGCTCTATAATTCTAAACCCAACATAGATCAAAGCAATAAATATTAATTACACACAATCCTATTTAAGTGATAGGGATTAAGAAATCAACAACCACCGAGGTCTAATTCTGTTGGGAAATTAGGGGTGCCCGGATCTATTCGAGTTGAATTTAAATACATATTTAAATTAATCAATTAATTACTAACATGAATTAATCCCAAACCAATTCAACATAATAATTAATAAGCAAATAAACATCATGCGTACACGTAATTTACGTAAATCCTAAGCATGCAGAATCTAGGAATTACGTAAATACTAACCTCTCGTAGAGACAACCGTTGAGACGATGGATCAACCCAAAGTGCCTTCTCAAATATGTCACACGTCCACGAACGTAATCCGGTGGGAGGATTATCAACGAACGATTTTAATCTTAAAGGAGAAAATTAAAATATTTGACCACCACCTTTGTGGATTTCTAATTTTTCCAACACATGGAATTGCAATTGGGGATGAAAAATCCATCCCCTATTTATAGAGCGGGGGGACGGACGAAAATTAGGTCTAGTTGGGCATTGGGAAATTTATTTGCTTCTTTCTCAAGATACAATCTAGAATATATCCAATATATTCTATTTCCCAAAATATCTCCCAACAAAATTTCTTTCTCCTTTCTTGTCCATTAATTTCGAAAATATCATATCAAATAAGAATAAATAAGATCTTTTTCCTTTCTTGAATTTATGGGATAAACTTGTATCTCAAGAATACTTATTCCATAAGATCTTTTCAAGAAAATCAAGAAAATATCTCCTCTCTCTCCTACTCATATTTTTCGAAAATAATTAGGAAAAATAGGCAAAATATTTTCTTCTCATTTTCATTAATTGGACATTAATTTAGGGTATTTGAGGGGCCTTTAGGAGAATTAAGATTGAACCTCCAATGGGCTATGAAGCTTTAATATTTACCCAAAATATTATTCAAGCCCATTAATATTAATTTACTCCATTATAAAATTAATATTGAACTATCCATCTTAACCCACATTACGACTTCACAGTAATATGGCTCCCGATCATTATTTCCCGCGTTTAAGATTATCTTAGTCCATTAATTAATTAAGCCACTGAACAGACTTTATATTGATTAATATCTTTGTCCTTGGAGTAAAGACAGCTCAACATTATTATCCATACCGGAAATAAATTTCCACTTGCAAGATTTGGTATGATAAAGATTCTAAGCCCACCAAGGGGACAAATCAAGCAAGGCGTACTTGCACGCGATTCCCCGTATTAAATCTTAGCAATCGTCATGTAATTAATAATATTGCCCAAGATACAAGGTATCGAATTGCATTGATTCTCTTCCCATCATAAGTCAAAGTAATAGTTATTAATTTCACACGTTCCTATTTAAGGGACGAAGATTAAGAAATAACGAACCACTGAGGTCTAATTTTTGTATATTCAGTACCGAAGAATTTATCCTCCTGTAGGTCCTATTCAGCGCATCATAATGCACTAGTGTAATCTCTTGGTCAAGACAAACCAATCTGAGCCTTACACTTCAACCTTTCATGATGGGTTGTTAATTTCCATCTGGGTTGTGAATTTGTACTTAATCACGAGGAGCTGTTAATTTGATCTTCTGTGATCTGGTATCACCAAATTAACTACAACGTAACACGTACTGACTTATCGAACGGGTATGCAGTAAATATATATATAACATTCATTCATATTTAATGCAACATGTGATAAATAATTTATTTCAGTAAAATAAATAAGAAATTCAGTTTGGTTATACAAAGTAAAATCATACTTTTCAGTATAACCCCAACAAATTCTTCATCCCATAAGTCAATACGGAAGAATTTATCCTCTCTGTAGGCACGCTTCAGCGCATCACAATGCACTAGCGCAGTCTCTTGGTCAAAACAGATCAATCTGAGCTTTGCACTTCAACCTCTACTAATGGAGTGTTCAATTCCATCTAGATTGTGAAGATGTACTTATTTACAAGGAACTGTTAATGTGATCTTTTGTGATCGGATATCACCACATTAACTACAATGCAATATGTACTAATATTGAACGGTTTGCAATAAACAAATAACATTTATTCATATTTAAAGCAACAGTGATAAAGATTTATATTCAGTAAATAAGTGTACATTAGTCTGTTATGCGTAAAAGCATACTTTCACGTATATCCCTAACACTTTATATGAAAATTGTTCACCTATATTTTGTCTAATAAATTTATGTCATTATATCTTCTATTAAAATAATTATTGGTACAATTTTTTTTTAAATTATAACCTAAATTAAATCTTCGATGAAACTTATTAATAGTATGAAATCTATATCATTACACTTACAAATTAATATTATTACAATTATCAATTAACTAGTGTTAGACCAGCGTACTACGCGGGCTGAAAGAAATTTTTTATGTTTAATTAAATTAAATATTTATTTAGTTATTTATTAATTTTTATTATAAATAATGAAAATGTAATCTAAATATCCTAAATAAGAGTTTAATAAATCATTGCACTTTATTTTTCTATAAAAAAAAGAGTTCACCATTATATATATATATCAAAATCAAATACATTACACACAATTACAAATTTCGAAATACTTCTTTGTAAACAACATTTGTTGTATTATACTTGCAAGGTTTCCCATCGGAATTGAGAGACGGTGTTTTCAATCCTCTTTTGCTTTTGACTCGAGAGACTACAACATATAACTATTCATGTGTGAAAATTGGTTTTGGAAGATATAAACCCAAAGTAGACAACAATTGATCTTGACTTTTATTGATCATCATCGCAAAACATAATAGAATTGGAAATTGTCTCCTTTTAAACTTTAAAGGCATTGTTTGGTCTGAATTACTCAATGTCATTCTTGGGATGAAAACATCATTGCCAGTATCTCTTCCACGAATTATATGTGCTTAAAGAATATGATTTTCAAGATTTGTAATTATCAACCTAGTTCCGGTACACAAACCTAACTTTTGGAGACACTATCGGAACTAAAAAAATACCCTAGTATCACCAAGGATCATAGATAGAAGCTTCTCGTTAATGGATTCAACATCGAGATGTGTCAGTGCAAGCGTTGCTTTATCCTCAAAATATTTATTCGTACATAATTTTTTAGATATATTCGGGTAAATACTCTGTATCAAAGAAAAAACAGGGTCGATTTCATAGCAAATCAAATTTTCATCTGGAATCTCAATATCTGCGAACCCATCTCTGCTGTCTCCAAGTTCACCATCACCAACTTTTAGAATTCATCTGGAGAATTCAGCAATTTTATCATCACTTGAGCAGGAACTTGAATTTTCATTTTGCAGCCTCATATTCCTGGTTAATCTCAAAATCTTGCAATGAAAATATTAATAAATATTAATCAATCATGTATTCATAAAGTTTTAATAAAAAAAAAAGGAATAATTTATGAATACCTTGCAATGTTCCCACAAATAGGATGAATTAATTGTTGCCTGGACAACATCTTCCCTACTTGCTTTTGGTATAACCGGAAGTATCTGTCTGAAATCTCCACCAAGTACAACGGTCTTTCCTCCGAATGGAAAATTAGACATTGAACCATCAGAGATCCTAACAATATCTCTCATGCTTCGATCCAACGCCTCAAAACTGAATCTGTTAATCATTGGTGCCTCATCCCATATTATAAGTTTGGCCTTGAGAATAAGTTATGACAACTCAGTTATGGAGTTTATGTTACAGGTTGACGACTCATCAATATTAATAGGTATGACAAATCTTGAATGAGCAGTACGACCTCCGGGCAATGTTGGGATAACATATGCCAGGATCTATCGGGATGACCTCATAAACACAAATTTAAATTAACAATTATTACTAGCATGAATTTACCTAAGTGAATTCAAATAATAATTAATCCAACAACAACATGCAAATAATATTTCACGTAAAAGATCCTAGCATGCGGAATTTCTAGGAGTTTACGTAAACGTACTCGCTGGAGAGACGATCTGAGACAGACAGGATCAAGTATCTGTTGGGGAATAAGTTGCACAGATCTATTCGGGATGAATATTTAAATACAAATTTAATTCTCATAATTATTACTAGCATGAATTAATCCTATATTAATTCAAATAATAATCCAACAACAAATCATGCATATAATTAAATCACGTAAATCCTACGCATGCGGAATTCTACGAGTTTACGTGAACGTACCTCTTGGGACGGCAATGGCTTTGTTTATTAGACACACCAAAAGAACTTCCCAAGTATTCCCTTAATCCTTGCTCGACTATCCGGTGGTAGGACGCTTGCGAACAATTAACAAAAGGAAAATAAATTATGTTGCACCACCTTTGTGGATTTACTAATTTTTCCAGCACATGGAATTGTACTTGAGAATGAAAGAATCATCCCCTATTTATAGAGTGGAGGTGGTCGAATTTTTAGGGCAAAAACAATGTGGGAAAATCTTTTCTTGATCTCCAAGAAATCTTGAATATATCTCCTATATTCTTTTTCCCATAATTATAATATTCCACAAAATCCCACCTACTCTTTGTTATGGATTAATTTCGAAAATTATAGGGCAAGAATCCAAGATTTGGATCTTCTTGAATTTATGAGATATTCTTGTATTTCAAGAAATACATATCTTCCATAATATATTTTCAATAAAATCAAGAAAATCTTTCTTTCCCTTAATTATCAAAATTTCGAAAATATGCTTTATGGATAACCAAGTGGGAGATTTCTTGAATTTAATGAGATAATCTTGTATTCCAAGAATACATATCCTCATTCCATAACAAAATTCAAAGAAAAATCTTTCTCCCCTTTTATCCATAATTTTCGAAAATTAGGAAAAAATAAGCAACAATATTTATTTTATTTTAAACACCCTTTTCAGTTATTGGACTATATGTTGGGCTACTTAGGGGGACCTTTAGGAGAATTAAGATTGGATCTTCCAATGGATCTTGAATTATCAATATTGAGCCACAATATTATTCAAGCCCATAAATATTAATTAATCCCACTACATAAATAATATTGCACTATCCATCTTAACCCATATTACGGTCCAATATGACTCTTGTTATTATTTCCGTGTTTAAGATTATCTAGCCCATTAATTAATTCAAGCCCTTTGAAATAGCTTTTCGTTAATTAATATCTTTTATCCTTGGTCAAGGAACGGTTCAACATTATTATCCATCTAGGAAACTAGTTCCACTTGCAAGATTTGGTATGATAAAGCTTATGAACCTCGCAGAAGAACCAAATCGAACAAGCGTATTTTGCACACGATTCTCCGTATTAAATCTTAGCAATCACATGTGAACAATAATATTGGCCAAGATAAAAAGTATTGAATCTCGTTGATTCTCTACCCATGATAAGTCAAAGCAATAGTTACCAATCACACGTGATCCTATTTAAGGAACGAAGATTAAGAAATAACGAACCACCGAGGTCTAATTCTTCCTTGTTGATCAAGATTTTTTTGTCCTCAGATGTCATATTGAGCATCATCGGTCATGCACTAGTGTAATCTCTTGGTCAAGACAAGCCAATCCGAGCCTTACACTTCAACCTTTCACGATGGATTGTTCATTTCCATCTAGGTCGTGAATGGTGTGTTTTTTTAGTTACAAGGGTCATTAATTTAATCTTCTGTGATCTGGTATCACTAAATTAACTACAATGTAACACGTACTATTTATTGAACATTTATGCAGTAAATATATGTAACATTTGATGATATTTAAAGCATCAGTGATTAACAATTTATTTTAGTAAATAAGTTCAAAATTCAGTTTTGATTATACAAAGTAAAAGCATACTTTCCAGTATAATCCCAACAATCTCCCACTTATACTCAAAGTCTGCTTTTAAGTATACTACAATATGTCTCCTGTAGTTCCTAATTCGTGACATCTAATGTCACCTACACGAACCTAATAATTTCTCCCACTTATACTCAAAGCAGATTGACAACGGTCTTGACACCCATTCGTTCCACATGTCTCTCGAATGTATTCAGAGGCAGACCCTTTGTGAATGGATCTGCTAGGTTGTCTTCAGACGCTATCTTTGCTACATCTATATCTCCTCTCTTAACGATATCTCGTATAAGATGGTATTTCCTTTCAATGTGTTTGCTGGCCTTGTGGGCTCTTGGTTCCCTTGAATTTGCAATTGCTCCGGCATTGTGACAATAAACAGTGATTCTGCTGGGCAAATTCGGAACTACATTCAAGTCCACTAGGAAGTTCTTGAGCCAAACCGCTTCTTTCGCTGCCTCGCAAGCAGCTACATATTCGGCTTCCATGGTAGAATCTCCGACGCATTTCTGCTTGACGCTTCTCCATGTCACGGCTCCTCCCCCCATGCAAAACACACTACCGGAGGTATATTTTCTGGAGTCTATGTCTGATTGGAAATCCGAGTCCGTGTAACCAATGGGGATTGAACTATCTGACTGATAAATTAACATTCTATCCTGAGTTCTTTTCGGATACTTCAGAATATTTTTAACTGCTGTCCAATGTTCTTTCCCCGGGTTACTTTGATATCTTGCCACCATGCCAATGGCAAAGCAGATATCCGATCTCGTACACAGCATTGCATACATAAGGCTTCCGACAGCCGAAGCATATGGAATGTCTCTCATGTCATCTATCTCCTTTTGCGTCTTAGGGCACATTTTCTTGGATAGATGGATTCCATGTCTGAAAGGTACGAAGCCTTTCTTGGAATCCTGCATGCTGAATCGTTTCAAGACAGTGTCTATGTATGAAGCTTGCGACAAGCCTATCATCATTTTCTTGCGATCTCGAGTGATCTTGATCCCAAGAATGTGTGCGGCTTCCCCTAAGTCCTTCATATCAAACTGTTTTGAAAGCAATGCCCTTACGTCTAATAACACCTTTACATCGTTCCCGATGATCAGAATGTCGTCTACGTATAGTACTAAGAATACCAATGTAGTTCCGACACACTTTTTGTACACACAACTTTCGAACTCATTTTGATAGAACTCATAAGACTTTATAACATGATCAAAACATTGGTTCCAAGCTCTGGATGCCTGTTTGAGTCCGTATATGGACTTCATGAGCTTACAAACTAGGTGTTCTTGGCCTTTTTCAATGAAGCCTTGGGGTTGTTGTATATAGATCTCTTCATCAAGACTTCCGTTAAGGAAAGCTGTCTTGACATCCATTTGCCAGATTTCAAAGTCGAGATGCGCAGCAATCGATAACAGAATTCGGATGGACTTAAGCATGGCTACGGGCGAAAAAGTTTCCTCATAATCGATCCCTTCTTTCTGAGTATAACCTTTCACCATGAGTCTTGCCTTGAAGGTTTCCACCTTCCCGTCCGGTCCTCTTTTTCTCTTATACACCCACTTGCAACCAATGGGTTTGACCCCATTAAGTGGTTCGACTAGCTCCCACACTCTGTTATGATTCATAGAACCCATTTCGGCTTTCATTGCTGTTTGCCAAGAATCTGCATCCTTGTCTTGGATTGCCTCGTCATATGTCCATGGGTCTGATTCGTCTTGTCCGGGAATCAAGACCGAGGACTCTCCTATTCCCATGAATCTCTCGGGCTGTTTCACAACCCTCCCACTACGACGAGGCTCCGGTTGTGTAAGTGTGTCGTTTGGTATGTCATCTTGTACAGTTGACATTGAGGTTAGCCCCCTTAGCTCATTTAAGGTAATCTCACTTCTGGGTCTTCTTTCGTTCATATAGTCTTCTTCCAAAAATCTAAAGTGGGTGCTTATTACCACCTTTTGATCTTCGGGACCATAGAACATACACCCTTTTGTTCCCTCGGGGTATCCCACAAACAACCTTAATTCTGATCGAGGATCCAATTTTCCGGCTTCTTTGTCCAACACGTAGGCCGGACACCCCCAAATTCTCATCTGTCTCAAACTAGGCTTGCGCCCGGTCCACAATTCTTTGAGAGTTTTGGGAACCGATTTGGATGGCATCAAGTTCAGAATGTAGGCTGCTGTTTCCAATACATGACCCCAGAACGACTTGGGAAGATCCACATAACTCATCATAGATCTAACCATTTCCAAAAGAGTTATGTTTCTTCGCTCTGCAACCCCATTTTGTTGAGGGGTTCCGGGTGCAGTTAGCTGGGATATAATCCCTTCATCAGATAAGTAGTTTAAAAACTCATCGCTGAGGTATTCGTCTCCACGATCGGATCGTAGAGACTTGATACGTTTTTCCCTATGATTCTCTGCTTGAGCCTTAAATTCTTTGAATTTCTCAAAGGTCTCAGATTTATGCTTCATAAGGAAAATATAACCATACCTTGAGTAGTCATCAATAAAAGTGACGAAATACTCATAACCTCCTCTTGCTTTGGTTGACATTGGACCACATACATCTATGTGAACGATTTCTAACACTTCTTTGGCTCTATTCCCCTTGGCTCCAAATGCCCTCTTGGTCATTTTACCCTCCAAACATGATTCGCAGGTTGGAATTGGTTCAACTTAGAGAAACTCCAGTGAACCGTCTTTCACCAACCTTTGGACCCTCTTTGGATTTATATGACCCAATCTTAGATGCCATAGAAGTGTCTCGTTCACGTCTGATGAACGTTTTCTTTTATCGAAAACAGTTGATGTGTTATAGGATGCATTTCGTGAGTGGTGTGCACAGTTAATTGTATAGAGATTATTCGATAACGTTCCATGACAGATAAATTTATCAAAAAGATAAATGGTAACAACTTTATTAAAAGTAACCGAATATCCATCAAGAAAAAGTTTAGAAACTGAAATTAAATTCTTTCTAAAATCCGGAACGTAAAGAACATCTCTTAAAATTAAAACTCTGTCTTCAAAAGACAGGTGCACTTCTCCCACTGCTTCAGCTGCCACTCTCGTAGCATCGCCCAGTGTGATAAGGATCTCACTCCCACTAAGTTGCCGGGTCCGCTTGAACCCCTGTAAAGTGAAACAAACATGATCAGTGGATCCCGTATCCACTACCCATAAATGGGAGGCATACGCCGCTAAAAAAGTTTCAACAACTAGTGTGTGAGAATTACCTTTCTTTCAATTCCTTTTGGGATTGAAACAGACTGCCCTCGAATGTCCTACTCTCCCGCTTTCCAAAACTTTCCTCATGCTTGAGTCTGCTTGGTTCAACTTTCTTCTCTTTTCATCATCCTTATCACTACTTGACTTAGGATGAAAATAAGATTTCTGTTTTCCCAAGTTCTTTTCCTCGCGCTCCCTTTCCCTTTCAACCAAAGTGAGAGCATTTACAAGATCATCCACTGTAAAATCTAGATCTTCCATTAGATACTCAAGATAGTGGTGATTATAGCTCTTTGGTAAGTATTGGAGAATGAAATCAATCTTAGTCTTGAAATCACATTTTTCGCCGAGGATCTCAAGTTCCTAGAATAGCACCATAACCCTAAGGACGTGCTGCGCTGCAGTCGTCCCTTTTTCCATTTTTAATTCAGCAATTTCTTGCTTCACACTTTGGATTGCCATATGGGTCTGATGTGCGAACATCGCTTCGAGATTCTGTAAGATGTCTGCAGCTAACTCATATTCTTGATGAAGGTGTTTCAACGCATCTGACATATGTGCCAGAATTGTATCCTTCATCAATTCATTTGCCAGCTCCCATTCACCATAAATTATCTCATCCCATATTCCGGTGTCCTTAGTTGGTTTTTTGGGTTTTGGTGTATCAAGTACCCATTTTGAAGGTGATGCGGTTAGGGACGGGGTTTTAGTTTGTATTTCCAATCAAAATAGTTTTCACCAATAAGCAAATTGTCTTTAAGTATATTCGATGATGAATTAGAAGGTTGCGACATGATGAACTAAAATAAACAATAATATGCATAAGCACAAATATATCACAAGGTTCGATCACATGCATCATATTTAAAATCTCAAAAAATATGAACATGCATCACCCAACATCTCAAAAAACAGTTTAAATAAGCGGCGTGGGGTGGGTCATTATTTAAACACATTCAACGAGTTACAAACAAGAACGGTTACAAACCTTTAATATCCAGATTAATAGTTGGCTCCCACTTGACCAATATAAAATCGACAGGACTTGAGGAAGTATATGCATATCAATTTTATACCTAAGTAATAACCATGATTAAATCTGAGATTATTATTTCGCTTTGAGCGAGCCTCGTGGGGAGGTCATCATCATCGCCACTAGTAATAATCCACAATCATCCATTTGGAATTCATTCATGTGAAAGCTAACTTTTTGACCGTCCGTGGGGGAATTTCTCCAAAAGAATTCACAAATAAATAAATCATGGAGGTCAAAATTAATTCAATTTTATTATCCAGAAATAAAATTGTCAATTAATTATTTAAACATACTTAGTAATTTTTGATGGTGAGATTTTTCATTGGGCAACTCTCATGCAAAACACATTTAAACAAATTAAATAAAGCATAAGATAACACAATAATAAATCAAGCAAAGCGAAAAATAAACATATTGTGCATAAATTATCCAATTGTCATGGTTTGATTTTTTTCTTGGCTTGATTTTGAAGAAAGATTTGAATTTCTCTCACTCGATCGTCTCGAAAAAGAACTCCGTCTCGAACGCTTACGCCTTAAGTAGCTTCAATGATGCACGCCCAAGATCCGCCGCCCTTGGCCGAAAGCAACCGCGCCCGTGCACCTTGGCACAATACAGCATCGCCACGCGCTTCTAAGAACCTCAAGAAAGCGTCGCCAGCGTCGGTCTCGGCGGCCTCGGCGGAGGTTTCGGCGGCGACGACGCACGCGCGCGTTCATCCTTGAGCGTGCTCGCCCATTTATCCTCGCCCATAAAACTTCAGCAGCGCCATGCGTCCAGCGTGCGTTGCCCAGCATCACTTCGCTTCGCTTTCGCTCCCTCCGTCCCTTGATCCTCTCGCTCGGGCGCGCGGCTTATGAAACCCGCCCGCCCGTCTGTTCGATCTAGCAGCGCTTCGGCCCTCGGCCTCGCCGCCGTCTGCGTGTGTGTACTGCGTCTTCTGCGTCGCGCGCGTGCCTCTCTTGGCATGTTTTGCGCGACGCACGCCGCCTACGCCCGGTTCTGGATTTTATCCTTTAATTTTTCGTCTCCGCCTCCGTTTCCGATCCGATTACAATTTATTTATAAAAAATAAATAAACCTAGATCTAGACTAGTCTATTACATTGATCAAATCAAACAAATTCTATTCTACTCGTGGATTTTCTCACGAGGCAAAACGAATCCGAACGAATCGAATTAAAAACCACAATTATATGTATGCATAAATAAACACATTAAATTCCATGACAATTGGATACCTGCAAAAAAGATCTAGCAATTCTACTATCCAATTTCAAATTTAATGACAACAAATTAAATTACAATTTAAAAAATTCAGAGCCCGAAATCGTGGCTCTGATACCAGTTGTTGGAGAATAAGTTGCACAGATCTATTCGGGATGAATATTTAAATACAAATTTTATTCTCATAATTATTACTAGCATGAATTAATCCTATATTAATTCAAATAATAATCCAACAACAAATCATGCATATAATTAATTCACGTAAATCCTACGCATGCGGAATTCTACGAGTTTACGTGAACGTACCTCTTGGGACGGCAATGGCTTTGTTTATTAGACACACCAAAAGAACTTCCCAAGTATTCCCTTAATCCTTGCTCGACTATCCGGTGGTAGGACACTTGCGAACAATTAACAAAAGGAAAATAAATTATGTTGCACCACCTTTGTGGATTTACTAATTTTTCCAGCACATGAAATTGTACTTGGGAATGAAAGAATCATCCCCTATTTATAGAGTGGAGGTGGTCGAATTTTTAGGGCAAAAACAATGTGGGAAAATCTTTTCTTGATCTCCAAGAAATCTTGAATATATCTCCTATATTCTTTTTCCCATAATTATAATATTCCACAAAATCCCACCTACTCTTTGTTATGGATTAATTTCGAAAATTATAGGGCAAGAATCCAAGATTTGGATCTTCTTGAATTTATGAGATATTCTTGTATTTCAAGAAATACATATCTTCCATAATATATTTTCAAGAAAATAAAAAAAATCTTTCTTTCCCTTAATTATCAAAATTTCGAAAATATGCTTTATGGATAACCAAGTGGGAGATTTCTTGAATTTAATGAGATAATCTTGTATTCCAAAAATACATATCCTTATCCCATAACAAAATTCAAAGAAAATCTTTCTCCCCTTTTATTCATAATTTTCAAAAATTAGGAAAAAATAAGCAACAGTATTTATTTTATTTTAAACATTTTTTTCAGTTATTGGACTATATGTTGGGCTACTTAGGGGGCCTTCAGGAGAATTAAGATTGGACCTTCCAATAGATCTTGAATTATCAATATTGAGCCACAATATTATTCAAGCCCATAAATATTAATTAATCCCACTACATAATTAATATTGCACTATCCATCTTAACCCATATTACAGTCAATATGGCTCCCGGTTATTATTTCCCATGTTTAAGATTATCTAGCCCATTAATTAATTCAAGCCACTGAAATAGCTTTCCGTTAATTAATATCTTTTGTCCTTGGTCAAGGAACGGTTCAACATTTTTATCCATACCGGAAACTAGTTCCACTTGCATGATTTGGTATGATAAAGCTTATGAACCTCGCAAGGGGGCAAATCGAATAAGCATACTTGTACACGATTCTCCGTATTAAATCTTAGCAATCACATGTGACCAATAATATTTATTTCAGTAAATAAGTTCGAAATTCAGTTTTGATTATACAAAGTAAAAGCATACTTTCAAGTATAATCCCAACAGTATCTGGATACCCACCAAAAGTCCTTCTCAAGTATTCCCAAGTCCTCGTCCAATAACCCCGGTGGAAGGTTCTCCGATGAACGATTTATAAAACAAAGGAAAATAAAAATATTGTTGCACCACCTTTGTGGATTTCTAATATTTCCAACGCATGGAACACTAGTTGGAGATGAAAAATTCATCCCCTATTTATAAGTGAGGGAGGGTTCAAAATTTTCAAGGCAATTAGGGCTAGGAAAGATCTTTTCTTGACCTCCAAGAAATCTTGAATATATCTAATATATTCTTCTTTCCATGTGTATTTTTTCACAAAAATCTCACACCCTTATTTAGCCCTAAATTTCGAAAATTACAAGAAGATTTGCAAGATTGGATCTTTCTTGAATTTATGAGATATTCTTGTATTCCAAGAATACATATCTTTCTCTATAAAACCTTTCCAAGAAAATCATGAAAATCTCTCTTCCCTTTCTTTTTACATAATTTTTGAAAATTGCCAATTAAAGAAGCCAAGTGGGAGTTTTCTTGAATTTATGGGATAATCTTGTATTACAAGAATACATTATCTCCTTTCCATAAAATCTTTTCAAGAAAATCATTCTCCCTCTTTTCTTTAATATTTTCGAAAAAAATAGGAAATATTGCAAAAATAAATTTATTTTATTTTAAGCACCTTTTATTTATTGGACTATAATTTGGGCTACTTGAGGGGCATTTAGGAGAATTAAGATGGACCTTCCAATGAGCTTCTGAATTCCAATATTGAGCCACAATATAATTCAGCCCATTAAGATTAATTAATGCCACTATATAATTAATATTGCACTATCCAATCTTAACCCATATTACGGTAATATGGCTCCCTGTTATTATTTCCCGTGTTTAAGATTATTTAGTCCATTAATTAATTAAGCCACTGAAAAGCTTTATATTAATTAATATCTTTATCCTTGGAGTAAGGACAGCCCAGCTTTATTATCCATACCGGAAAATTAATTCCACTTGCAAGATTTGGTATGATAAAGGTTCCGGGCCCACCAAGGGGACCAATCAAGTAAGACATTGCAAGCACACGATTCTCTGTATTAATTTAGCAACTGTTGTGCAATTAATATTATTGCCCAAGATATAGGGTATCGAAGTCGCAATGATTATCTTCCCATTTATAAGTCAAAACAATAACTACTAATCATACACAGTCTTTATTAAGTGATAGAGATTAAGAAATCAACAACCACTGAGGTCTAACTCTTCATCCCTTAAGTCAGTGCGAATGAGTTTATCCTCTCTGTAGGTCCGCTTCAGCGCATTGAATGCACTAGTGTAATCTCTTGGTCAAGACAAGCCAATCTGAGCCTTATACATCAACTTCTACCAATAGATTGTTCGGATCTATCTAAGTTGTGAAACACGCACTCGTATACAAGGAACTGTTAACGTGATCTTCTGTGATCTGGTATCACCACGTTAACTACAATGTAACACGTGCTACGAACAGTTTGCAATAAATATATATAACATTCAATCATATTTAAATCAACAGTGATAAACAATTTATTTAAGTAAATAAGTGTTTAATACATAGGTTATACAAAGTAAAAACATATTTTCACGTATAACCCCAATAGGCAAAAGAAGAGATGTTATACACTGGATGCCACATTAAGAACTATATATCCCCCGGATCGTATGGTTGCTGAAAGAGTTTTCCATATAAATGTCTTCACTGTACCGCCAAATCCCATATAAAAAGAAAATACCACATTTGTCCAACCAAATAGGATCAAGTATTTGATGTAGCACACTTATATTATTCTCACACAAGCTGTTTTTCTTTTTAACTTCATTTAGTAAAGATTTTCCTTTATCTACATCTACATACAAAATATGACGGAAATATCAATTTAATAAAAACATGCTATAATTATTAAATTTTTAATCAATAATTAAGAAAATAAATGTAATGACAAAGTAGATGTAACCTTTGGACGCACGTGTTGATACTCGTTGGATATTGCTATTGTTTATAAGACAAAATTTTAGAAGGTTGATTAGCTTAATTATTGATAATTCTTTGAATTATTTTATAGTAGTTGAGTACTAACTATCTGTTAAGTCGGATAACGATAACGTCACACCTATCTGAGAAGAATGAGCTTCTGAAAAAAATTTAAATATAAAATAATAATTTAAATACAATTCTATATATTAAAATATAATTAAAAAGTTAAAAATTTAATTTAAAGTTTAGAATAATTCGTAAGCATTACCGGAAGTACTTTTTACATTTCTATTTTTGCTTATCTCGCGTGGAGCCATGGAACACATCCTCGCTTTTGTGGCCCTAGAATAAATATTTTTTAAAAAGAATTAGAATTTTTTAATATTTAATAACTTAATACTATTCAATCATAAGAAATGATATATATTTCATAAATAAATTGTAAATACAAATCTTTTATATCAAATGTATTTAAAAGATATACTCTATTTAGTGGAGACTGAATATTTTTATATTCTTCAAATGTTGAAATTTGTGTTACAGACTTTTGAACTTCAGTAAATTTTTGTGTATCTGAATCAATTTTTTTTAAACAAACAATATTTTAATATAATTTATTTTAAATAAAATTTTTTAAATGTAATTACTGAATGACAAAATAAATAAATGACTTACCTTTTGCACTCATCTTTCTATTTTTGGACGATGAAGCATTCAATACATTTCTTTCACGTAAAGTGAAATGTTGATTTGATATTTCTATTGATCCTAATTAAAAAAATAAACAAATAAGATAATTTTCTCATGAACTAATACGACAAAAAATTATTGCATAATATCTCAATACTCACTATTTGTTAAATCAGATAATGAATCACACAAATTTATTTGAGACGGTTGAGCAATTGCAAAAAAAATAAATAAAAAATACTATAAATATAAAACTATAAAATAATTATATATAAATACTATATTATTATTCAACAAATAATTATTTTAAAAATATACAATTTAAATTTTTAAAAACACCTATATAGGTCTTTATGCGTTTATTCTGAACTATTTTGTTCCTTGGCGTGTTGGTCGATCCAGGAGTGTTCTTCCAAAATGTAATTTGTATTCAATAAATCAACAAAATAAATATTAAAGAATAAATAATTAAATCAATTAGTTAATCAATCTATTACTTATGGTATAATTAAATTGAAATTTGATTATAAAACTATAAAATTATTCAAATTGCAATTCAGATTATATAAAATGTTACCGTTTATTGCGATTGAGAATCAATCTTTGCTCCAAAAATGAATAATCTGATAAATATCATGAGTTAATTAATAATTAATATAATATAATATTTTTTATTAAAAGACATAACACATGAACTACAACTAAAATTAATGCATGCATTTTTTATATAAATAACTAAAATTGTTTGTTATAATAGATTCAATAACTACATATTTAAAAAATCTACAATTTTATAAGCCTTATTATTAGGGGTGGGCGTTTGGTCGGTTTGGGGCTATTTTTTGACCGAACCGAACAAACCAAAATATGCACATCTAAACCGAAACCGAACCGAAAGGGTGAGTAACCGAAATAAACCGAACCAAACAAGAAATTCGGTTTGTTCGGTTTATTCGGTTTAACCGAGAAAAAACCTTTTTTTTTTTTACAGAACCTTTATCAATTTAATTTGATGCAACTAACATTGAAATTGCTTCCAACATTGAAATTGCAACTAACATCAGTCATCAGCCACTGTCATCTAATTTTAACTGATTTCATCATCTTCCATTTACACACCCGTATGGACATTGCTTCCAAAATCACAAATTCTCACCTCTGCAGAATTTTGATACACACATGTTCATACCTCTGCAAAATCTGACCAACATTTTTAAAAATAAGATTTAGCTGGTCGGGTCAAGTGCAGCGGTGGCCGCCTGGCCGGACGGTGCAGCGTTGGCCGGGCAGGTGCAGCGATGGTCGGGGGTGCCTTGGGCAGTGGCTGACTTGCGGTGCAACGCTGACGACGGGGCACCTGGGCAGTGGCCGACTTGCGGTGCAGTGCTGACGATGGGGCGCCTGGGCAGTGGCCGACTTGCGGTGGCCGGTGGACGCGAGTGGCGGCCGGTGAATGGATTATGGGCTGGTGTGGCGTGGTGGGAGGCTGCGCCGCAGCTGCTTGGAGTTGGGAACTGAAAAAATTGAAATTGGGGTAGGGAACTGTAATTAGGGTTATTTAATTAAATTTATATTTAATATTTTTTATTATATATATATATATATTTTGGTCGGTTCGGTTTATTCGATTTTTTCAAAATCATAACCGAACCGAAACACCGATTTTTTTTAAATTTAAACCGAACCGACCGAAAAAACCGAACCGATTTGACCAAAAATTATTGGTTCGGTTCGGAATTCGATTTTTTCGGTTTTATGCCCACCCTACTTATTATGATGAATATATTTTAAATAATATTATTAATCATAACACAAAGTTTTATAACTTACCTATTGAAGTATGTCCACGTTTCTTTGCAAGGATAGTCTTCCTCAACATCCTTGCCCTTTTAAATTTTAGGTTTTCCATGACAGTATCTCGTATAAGAATATAAAATATAATTAATGTTAAAAAAATAAAAGAAATACAAATAATATCAGTAATAAGTAATATGTGAGATATTTTTTTTAGAACCTCCTTTGAACTAACCATTTTGTGCCCATTCCAAATTCTTTAAATATTAAACAATCAAAGCATATTAAAATTTTATTTTTCATTTTACATATATTTTTTCTTTCAACCCGCGAGGTTCGCGGGTCTAAGGTCTAGTATATTATAAATTAATTACACATTATATTTAATTAAAGCAAGAATATTGATATACAAATAAAAATAACACGATTATTTCATATAATATAATATTCACTATGCAAAAGTATCATATATTGAAATAATCAAAACAAAGTAATGAATTTCGTTCAAAAAATATTACACAAAAAAAATATTAAAGCAAACTTGAAATATTTTCTCAAATTAACACTAAAATATAGTGGTTGAAGGATCATCATCACGTACATTAAAAAAAAAGTACATTAGTCTAAGTCTTAAATGAAAATTTATTGTATGTACAATGATCTTCGCATTAGATCGATATACATATAATCTTGTTCTTATCTTCATAGTAGAAAACACATAACCTTCATGCATGCATTTTTTAACATAATTCAAGGATTTAATTGCACGATTTTATATTACCTCAAACTATAGTAGTTAATATTTTTAGTAAATATACTATAAATCAGTTATCAATAATTATTATAATTAAATAGACTTTGACTTTATATTTTTGGTAAATATATTATAAATTAATTACATAATATATTTATGGATTTTGACTTTATATTTTTGGTAAATATATTGTTGGGAGATGAATTTAATAAAGATATGATTTTGATTAGATCCAAAAACCCCTGAGTATGACATGTTCAGAATAATCTTGATAGTTGAGTCAGGATTCAGTTTTAGAGTATTCAGGATGTTATCTGCAAAATATATAGTCAGCAGATATAGATCAGGTTAGGATCTGAAGATTCTGAAGAACTCAGTAAGTTTCTGAAGAAACCGAAGTTTCAGTATGAAACTGAAGTTTCAGAATGAAACAAAGAAACTGAAGACTCAGTATGAAACTAAGATACTGAAGACTCAGTATGAAATTGAAGAACTGAAGACTCAACATGAAGACTCAAAGATATCACCAAGACATCGTAAAGATTCAGAAGACGTTGAAGACTCAAAAAGACCTCAAGACTCAACTCGAAGACCTCAAGACTCGTAAGACTCAAGACACGTAAGATGTAAGATCAAGAATCAAGATCAAGAATATCAAGGCACAAGAATTCATCAAGACTCAAGAATGTCTTGAATGCTCAGCATAAACCTGAATGTTCCGAGGTACTGAACATATCTATCTGAAGGATGCAATACTGAGAAGATCGCGATTCCTTAGAAAGTTAGATATTGCCCATAACATTCAAAGTGCAGACAAAAGGAACTAAGACAAAGTGTTGTTAAGGTTATATCACTCAGAGATTGTAACCAAAAGAGCCGTTGAGTTGTCTACCTTTAACTGGAGACAAAAGTCAAAAAGAGGAAGACAACACTGTACCATACTGACACTGACAACGACAGGTCACTGAAAAATGTCAGAAGTACTAAGTTCCAGACTTCAAAAAGTGAAGACCGGCTACATGAAAGACTATTGCCTAAAACGTGTTATGGAGTGTCAAATCCTAAATATATAAAGATTTCACACACCATAAGAGGAAACTCTCTGAGCTATCTCTCCAACGGATAGTTTTTCAAGAGTGACCTTGGTGTATGCCTATAAATACTTGTGACCTTCTACATTGAAAGGTTACGGGAAATTTGTAAGCAACTCAAGAGCTCAAACTTATTATTGCAAGTTGAAGCACTCGAAAACCCAAGAATTTCCCAAGTGCTTTATATTGAAGAGAGCTCATTAAACTAAGCCTAGCTTGATAAGATATATCCAAAGCTTAGTCGAGATATCCTAGCCTTTGCATTGTTCTTTATTGTAAAGGATATCTCATTCTAGTTGGAAACCAACCAAGAAACCCCAAACCCTTTAGAAGGTAGTTTGAGTGTGATTGTTGGTGAGATTGGAGTTGTAAAGAGTGAGTAAACTACAGAGGTAGTCAGAAAGCTCTAGAGAAGAAGTTAGTAAGCTACTTGTGGTAGTCTGAAAGCTTGTGTGAGTTGAGTAAGTAAACTACAGAGGTAGTCAGAAAGCTCAAGGTCAGGTTGAGTAAGTAAACTACAGAGGTAGTCAGAAAACTCAGGGCCGAGTTGAGTTAGTAAACTACAGAGGTAGTCAGAAAGCTCAAGGAAGTGATTAGTGAATTTCTCTGAAGAGATCAGAGAGAGTGGACGTAGGAGCTTGAGTCTCTGAACCACTATAAATTGTTGTGTTCTTTGCTTTCTGTTTTGCTTGATTTATCTGTTGCATCACTGAGTTTTGAAAGCGTATTTTCACTGATATTTCAGTTGGAATCAATCCACTGAAGTTGCATATAAATTGAATCACAGCCTAATCACTATTCCATTAAAGGAAGGTTTTCAGGAAAAGCTTAAAATGAGTATAAACTAAGGGCCAACCATTCAAGACACATCCGAAAGTAGCTAGAACAGATAGTTACCAAAACCGAACTTACTCTTCCGAGGGTTGAAGAAGTTAGTTATCCGATCCAAGCAACTCGGGATCTCTCAAACTCAGGACTCGGTTGGGATTATCTCGAGGTTTTTAAAGCGAAATTTCCAGATCACTTGTCTCGAGATAGACTTTGACTCAGAGCGATTTGTGCTTCTCAGGACCAAATCATCAGGACAACCTGACCCAAGCTGACCTCAGAAAAAGAAAAGTTTTAAAAACACTGAACACGTGTATTCCCCCCATACACGTGTAAGACTCGTTTGTTGCAGGGACCAACAAGTGGTATCGGAGCGGTGGTTCAACTTGACCACCGCTTTGTTGACCTAAGTTTTATTTGCTAAAATACTTGTGGTGTATCTGAACTGATCTTATTTGCTGAATTCTTAAAAGACTCAGATAAAATGTCTTCTAAGAAACTTCTCATGTTCTCAGTGGAGAACTATGATTTATGGAGACTGAGAATGCAGGCTCACCTGTATTCTAAACATGAACGAATGTGGAGAGTGGTCTCTGAAGGGCCATTCCAATTTCTTGTGGTGAATCGGAGGAGCGTAAAAATGAGAGAAACAATCCTAGAAAAATTTCCTAAGTCGATGACCATCCATCACTCATGAGGAGAGGAAGTTAGTCAATCTAGACTATATTGCTAAAGACACACTATCAAAGACAATTGATGATGGTGTGATGGGAATGATCTCTCACCGTAATCTCGCAAAAAAAGAAATTTGGGATACACTATTTTGAATGTGCCAAGGCACAAATCATATCAAGGAAACAAACTTTTCGGTTGCAATTGGAAAGTTTGATAGTTTTGAAATGGATGAAGGTGAATCTATAGACAAATTGGAAGTCAGATTCACTAGCATTATGAATGATCTAAATGCACTTGGTAAGAAATATCCACAGAGAGAAGTTGCATTGAAAATTCTTAGAGGTCTTTCTAAGAAATGGGATATACATGCAGTGGTGATTGAAAACACCAAAAACATTAATTCAATGCCATATCAACAAGTCTTCTCTGAGCTGAAGGCCTATGAGTTTGTAATTGATAAGAAATCCAAAAAGGCTGACAGCAAAGATGATTCATCATCTAGTAAAAATGTGGTCTTTAAAGCCAAAGGTAAAACCTGTAAAACTAGAGAGTCTGAGAACTCCCTTGCTAAAAATCAGGATGAGCTTGAGGATAAGCTAGCACTAATGCAAAGGAGGTTTGAAAGACTTAATAGTCGATATGGAAAATAGAAAAACTATTACAGGGAATCACAGTACGGAAGAAACCCGAGGACGGATCAACCGAGAAGAAGAAGGGACGAAAAGTCGGGGATCTTCATCCAAAAGGAAGGACTCCAAGTCCAAAGAAGAAAGTGATCAGGATGATGATGCCAACAGATGCTATAATTGCCAAAAGAAAGGTCACTTCCAGTATGATTGTCCAGATCTGAGTGCTAAGGAGAGAAGAGAAAGGCAAGCTAAAAGAGACAAGAAGTTCTCTAGCAAAAAGGCCATGGTTGCAGAAGAAGAACATTCTGAGGAGGGATCTAGCTCTTGGATGAAATATTCTCGACAAAGGAAAGTGATGACATCTGTCTGATGGCCATTGAGGAGGTAAACTCTTCTTTCTCTGTTGTTGCTCCTACACTAGCACAAGAGTTGTCAAGTTCAACTGTAAACAGTCATTTTGACCTGATGGATTCTTTTGAGAGTCTAATGAAGGACTATGCTGTTTTACAAGAACTGCTAAATGAAACTCAAGAGCAGAATAAAGAACTGAAAGCTGAAAATCTAAAATGGAAAGACTCTAGCAATACTGAAATCACTTCTCAATTAATGGGAGCTACTGATGAACTGGATGTTCTGAAAGTACAACTCTCAGAGAAAGAGAAGTTGATAGTGACCCTAACTGAAAAGCTAGAGAAATCCACTGAAGAGATTCAGCTGATCAGAACTAAGTTCAATGACCTCTCTGAGAAGCATGAAACTCTACAGAAATGTGAGGATAGTGCACAGAAGAAGTTAACTCTATTGAATACTGCATCTAAAGTAATAGATGAAATTCAGAGTTACCAGAGATCTGTCACTATAAAATCTGGATTGGGATACATTCCAGGGGGAACCTCACAAGGTCATCTGAATGCTGCATCAAGTAGCAAGAAGACAATCTTTGTAAAACCAGTGGCACCCACACTTCAAAATGAAGAAATGCCCAAGGTTGTAGACAAGGGAAAATGACTCATGGTTTCAGTAAAACTGAATGATCAAGTAGGAAAGCCCAAACCTCAGGTGAAGGCTAGAAAACCTGAGCACTCGGTTGGAAAAATTCGTGCAAGTACTTCAAGCCTCAGCTAAGAATGCAAACCCGAAAAAGGATCTACACCGAACCATCGGAGGAATCTTCAGAAGAGAAACACTCAAACAGAGACATTCTCAATCAAGAGACCAAGTCCTCAAGATCTTCGAAGACCAAAATTTCAAAGACGAACAACCCGAACCCCACTTGCCTAAGGGTAAAGGTTACCGAACCCGAAGTCAACAAAGATTGAGACCCGGTGAGCGAAGCCAAAAGCAAATGAACAAAAAGACAACAAAAAAAAAAAAATTCAAAAGCTCATGTTCATGTTAAGGCTAACACTCATACACAGGAAACTGCTAAGGCACCCAGAGTAGTAAATGTGTATGTAGATGTTTATGAAAGACAGATCAGCCACTCTAAAGTGATTAGAGTTGTCAGGCAGATTTGGATTCCGAAAGGTACAGCTAACCTTGTAGGACCCTACACAAATTGGGTACCTAAAAATTGATCTGTTTTTCAGGAGGAAAACAAGGGCACTGAGCTGATTGAAGATCACATAGCACTGATGAGTAGAGATGAAAAAGCCCCTGATGTATGGTATCTTGACAGTGGATGCTCAGGACATATGACATGATTCAAGAAGATACCCAGTGACTATGTTGAACAAAGAGGCCCTCAGATCACTTTTGGAGATAACTCCAAGGGACAGACTGAAGGATATGGAACTTTGGAAATCGATTCAGTTCATATCCATGGTGTTTCATATGTATCTGGATTGAAGCCTAACTTGCTTTCAATAAGCTAATTCTGTGATAAGGGTTTTAATGTTGAGTTCTCTAAGAACTTATGTTATGTGAAAGATGATATCTCACAGAAAGTATTAATGACTGGTACTAGAAAAGGAAATGTGCATCTTGCTGATTGGAGTTCAACTCCTAAAGATACATGTTTAGTTGCTAAAAGTTCCACAGATACCAGTTGGTTATGGCATAAAAGAATGAATCACCTGAATTTCAAAACCCTGAATAAGCTTGCAAGATTAGCTCTTGTGAGAGGGTTGCCTAATGAAGTGTTTAGTAAGGAACATATTTGTGATGCGTGCTAAAAAGGAAAACAAATTAGAGCATCATTTAAAAGCAAAGTAGATGTTTCTACTGAAAGAATATTTCAGTTACTGCATATGGATCTTTTTGGTCCAATAACACCAGTGAACACTAATGGCAGAAAATACACATTGGTAGTAGTTGATGACTACTCAAGATATACTTGGGTCATATTCTTACTCAGTAAGAAAGAGACTCAGATAAAGCTGCCAGAATTACTGAAAAGGCTCAGTATTGAGAAAAATCTGAGTGTGGTCAAAATCAGATCTGACAAAGGAACTAAATTTATAAATCATATCATATCTGATTATTGTGCAGCAAATGGAATTTCTCATGAAACATCAGCTGCAAGGACCCCCCAACAAAATGGTGTTGCTGAAAGAAGGAATATGACTCTTAAAGAAGCTGCAAGGACAAAGATAGCTGAGGCTGATATTCCTAAAAGATCTTGGGCTGAAGCTGTCAACACTGCATGCTATTCTCAGAATAGATCCATGCTGACCAAGAGTCAAGGCAAAACACCTTATGAGCTTTGGAATGAAAGGAAGCCTCTTGTTTCTTTCTTTCGTGTGTTTGGTTGCAAGTGTTTCATACACAATAATGGTAAAGATCAGTTGAAAACCTTTGATAGTAAAGCTGATGAAGGAATATTCTTAGGGTATTCTGAAATCAGTAAAGCTTTCAGAGTTTACAACTTTAGGACTCTTATTGTGGAGGAAACACCTCATGTTGTTTTTGATGAATCTACTTGTGTTCAGAAGAAACAGGAACATGATGCAGGAGAACTGACCAAGAGGATCACCAGACTAAGCCTGAAAAAGAATGACAAATCATCCACTGAACCTGAAAAGAAGAAGTCAGTCACATTCTATGATTGGAGTGACTCAGACTCAGATAAAGAAGTTCAGGATGGTGAGACTCAGGAAAGCCAACAC
This sequence comes from Stenogyne calaminthoides, assembly GCA_037126765.1. NCBI lineage: Eukaryota > Viridiplantae > Streptophyta > Magnoliopsida > Lamiales > Lamiaceae > Stenogyne > Stenogyne calaminthoides. The sequence goes on along the minus strand of JBBCBC010000009.1, from coordinate 29,191,033 downwards.
ACCAAAGGTGACCAATCTGAACAAACACCAGTTCAGACTCAGGTATGTGATGCCAATGAAGATGTGGTCACAGCTGAGGCAAATTCTGAATCTATCAACCAAAGGGGAACAAATGTCTCTGACAATGTTCTGAATAGAATTTCCCCTGAGGAAGATGATTCCCTTTCTCCTTTTTTGTCGTTCCCTGAGTTTACTGAATTAACTGAACCTAACATTTTAAATGTTGAGAATACTATTGAAGGGGGAACATCTAGAAGAAGATGGTTAGATAGTCATCCTACAAGTCAGATGGTTAGATAGTCATCCTACAAGTCAGATTGTGGGTGATCTAACTGAAGGTGTCAAAACAAGAAGGTTCCATGGTGAGAGTGCACTATTCTGCTGCTTCCTATCAGAGAAAGAGCCTATTGAGATTGATGAAGCTCTACAAGATTCTCATTGGATTACTGCTATGCAAGATGAGCTGAATCAATTCTCAAGAAATGAAGTATGAGAGCTAGTGGATAGAACTGAAAGGCACAATGTCATTGGAACCAAGTGGGTATTTAAGAATAAAAGAGATGAAAACAACAACATTGTAAGAAACAAGGCAAGGCTAGTTGCACAAGGTTATTCCCAAGAAGAAGGCTTGGATTATGATGAAACCTTTGCACCTATTGCAAGACTAGAAGCCATCAGATTGTTTCTTGCATATGCTGCCCACATGAAGTTCACAGTCTATCAAATGGATGTGAAAAGTGCATTTCTGAACGGTGTGCTTAAAGAAGAGGTTTATGTAGAACAACCTCCTGGTTTCAAACAGAATGACCAAGTTTACAGGCTCAGAAAAGCGTTGTATGGTCTTAAGCAAGCACCCATAGCATGGTATGATACTCTTTCTCAGTTTCTTACTGACCATGGTTTTGTCAAAGGAACTGTTGATAGAACTCTGTTCAGGATAGAAGATGGGGAAGATATCTTACTGGTTCAGATATATGTTGATGACATCATTTTTGGATCTCCAAACCATCAGCTGTGTGAAAAGTTTTCAACACTGATGAAAGGCAAGTTTGAGATGTCAATGATGGGAGAGATGAATTTCTTTTTAGGTCTTCAAGTGAAACAATCAAAGGAAGGAATCTTCATCAACCAGGCAAAGTACACCAGAGATCTGATTGCCAAGTAAGGTGTACAGAATTGCAATGCAGTTAGAATTCCTATGAATACTAACTATAAGATGGATCCTGATTCTGAAGGCAAATCAGTGAGTCATACTGATTATAGAGGAATCATTGGATCATTGCTCTATCTCACAGCAAGTAGGCCGGATATAACATTTGCTGTTGGGATATGTGCAAGATACCAAGCTAATCCTAAGGCTAGTCACATGGAGGCTGCCAAAAAGATACTGAAGTATCTTAAGGGCACAGTGAATAGAGGATTATGGTATCCAGCTGATGATAACCTTGAATTAACTGGTTACTCAGATGCTGATTATGGAGGTTGCAGGATTGACAGGAAGTCCACTACAGGAACTTGTCAATTTCTAGGAAGTAAGCTGATATCTTGGTTTTCGAAGAAACAGACCTCAGTAGCAACCAGTACTACTGAAGCTGAATACATGGCTGCAGGAAGCTGCTGTGCACAGATTCTTTGGCTCAGACAACAATTAAGGGATTATAAAGTTGTAGCCAATGAAGTACCAATATTTTGTGACAATAATAGTGCCATTGCTATTTCACAAAATCCGGTATTGCACACCAGATGCAAGCATGTGGATATCAAATATCACTTCATCAGAGATCATGTCGAGAAAAAGGACATAAGGATGGAGAAAATTCATACTGATAAGCAGAGAGCTGATATCTTGACTAAAACTTTGGCTAAATCAAGATTTCAGGAACTATCAGTTGAATTAGGGATGTTGGATCCAGGTGTATAGAGTAAAATCTGAAAAATTGAAGATTTTCAGATGCATGAAGTTTTCTCATAATTCCACTGAGAAACTCAGGATAAAATTGGAAATACTGAACTGAGTCTCAGGAAACTCAGATCTACTGAAGGTCAGTACTCAGTAGCATACTGAACCCATTCAGTACTCAGTATCATACTGACATTTTATCAAGGTCAATACTCAGTAAGACTAAGTGGGAAATTAGTCTGAAGAAGTAATGACTCATGCGACTCATTTATTGCTTAAGTGAAACTCAGTAATCATTCGCAATAAATGCAAAACACCTGAGGAATGTTTTTGGGCGGGATCTTTGAAATTCCTAAAGAAGGTCAAAAATCATTAAATGCTCTGTTACATTTAATCACCAATGAAGTTAAAATGGCGGCTTACTTTTCGGGGATCGACCTTTCACATACCCGATTAATCGTGGATTAATCTTAACCGTTACTTTTCACCAAACCGGTACGATTTCCCACGATCTCGAGCTATTTAATCCTTTGAAGCCATTCAAGCCAAATTTTATCAAACCCTTCGTTCCCAAAATCCTCTGCAAATAAATCCCTTTGCCCAGAAAACCCAAACCCTAAATCTTCAAATCTTCATATCTAAAATGGCCCCTACCATTTTTGAGAGATTAGCCGAGACGAATAAGCCATGGTACGAATACGTGGTGTCTCTGGAGAGCACGTCAAATGCCAAGCATGAAAAAGAAGCGCTCCACTTAATCCGATTGGCGAAACTGACGAACCTCTTCGCAAATCGACCAGAGGCGGAGTATACCCGTGAGGTAATAGAGTTTGTTGCAAATATGGAAATCGATGAGGAAGATTGTATAGAATCTAAAAATTTTTGCATCTCTAACAATCGATGAAATATGTAGATTTTGTTCGAGAGCTCTATATAGTCCCTAAGCATTTGAACGATGTATTTGAGTTGTGCGATAGGGGAGATGATCCTCATTGTATATGTTGGGGCCGGGAATGGGAGTATCTTGACAAGGTTGCCGAGAAACTGTTAAGTTTGAGGCAACTCGCGCAAATGACATCTACAAATAAAATACTGAGTATTGATGGATATTGTGGAAAGTGCATAATGAGTCGATCCGAAGCTTCGAAAGCAGATCAAGACTTCCCAAACTCCGATCGATGGCGGCGATTGAGGACTCACCCACCAAGGATTTCAACTGGCTGAAATATCTGATCAAGGTGGTGACTGAGCAAGCCAAAGTCATAAAAATGGAGGATGATGGGGCAATATCTATCAAAGGCAGAATCCTCCACGCCACCAAAATTGCATTTATTCTGGAGATGTGCCGTGAGGAGGAGGATATTTTTGCCAACTCTACCCCATTCCCTAAGTCCAAAATTATGTTCAAACCGATTGTCAAGAGGGCTTTCAAGGAAAAAAAAGAGAAGAAAGTGGAATCACCGGTTAAGGGCCGAAAAAGAAAACTCAACAAGCCAGGGGGAAGGTGTTGTTGGAAGCCAAGAAGGAGCAGGGTAAGAAATTGAAGAAGCAGAAAACCCTTGTTCCAAAACACAAAAGGATGGTTGTTCTCACTGATGAAGATGAGGAAAGTGAGATCGGAGGAGATTCAACTCGAGAGCCAAATCGCTCGTAAATCGCCATTACATGTATCGCTCAGCTATCTCAAAGGCATGAGGATCAAACCGAGGAGCAAGTCTTCTCTCGAGGTTCTTGAGACTTCACCGAGCTCGGACAAATTTTCTCGTGAAATATTCCAGGACCTCGGACCTCGAGAGAAAGTTCAGATTCCTCCGAGGATATGCTTACTCGACCCGCAGAAGATGCTCGATTCCACCGAGGATATGCCCACTCGGTTCTCGAGCAAAGCAAATATTCCCATCGGAGGAGGCGCCACTGGACCTCGTAACCAAGTCATATCCAGATCGAGGAGCCGCGCTGTCCAAAACCTCGGAAGCCGCTTGAACCTCGAGCCGATGAACTTTGAAGAGCTCTGAAGTGAGTGTTGATTGACCCTTCCATCAAGCCGAGAGCCCGATGCTCAAGAAAGGAGAAGCTGAAGAGACCGAATGGCGAAGCAAGGGGGAACGGTTCATTCTTGACCGCTACCCTGAGCTGAGCTCATTCCCTGACCTCCAAGACATCTTCTTCAGATTGAGGTCAACGGTCTACATCCTCAACCAGACTCTTCCGGAGATGCTTAATATTGCTTCATTCAGAGGGGAAGACTGGTGGAACGAGGAGACAACTTTTCTCACTGAATTCTCAGGGTTCAGAAAAACCAAGCTCCGGATGAAAATCTCAGATTTTGATGAGCTTGTGAAGAGGAAGGTGGCTAAGAGAATTCGTTGAAGTTGGTGCCCCGAGCTCCATTGACAAATCTCAGGATGGGGACCAACAAGGGGATGATGAGAGTCAATCTCAGAAGGAGAAAGACTCAACCGATCTTGATCAGTGTTTGTTGAACATCCTCGGACCGGGTTAGCCTTGACCGAGGCTCAGGTGGACACCCAAGCTCAGGGTGAAACCTCAGTTCAAACTGAAGCTCAGGTTCAGACTGAGACTCAAGATGAACAACCAACTCGGGAGGCTGAGAGAGATCAAGAATGCTCCCGAGATTGATCTCACCCCTTGATGGAGAAATTGGAGAAGGTTGAGCCAATCTTGAACAAAATTGCTCGAGATGGAGGAAGTTTTGGCCAACCAATCTCGAAGTTTGAAGGATTGAGTACTTCTTGTAACCGGTGTCTTTTCTTGAGCTCTATGATGAAAAAGTCGACCTCCATGGAAGCAAAGCTAGAAGACAAGATGGAGGGGGTCAAGGCTGAGCTTAATGAAGAGCTGAAGCAAAAGCATCAGGAGCAGACACCGATTCTAGAAGCAAAGTTGGTTGAGAAGAATGAGATGCTGGTGAAGAACATTGTTGAGGAAATGAGCTCAATGCTCATGACCAAGATGACAGATATGTTCAAGGAAGCTCTCTTAAGCCAATTTGCTCATCTGTCTGAAGAGTTCTCTGTGGCGAAGAACTACCTTAGGCGGCTCGAGGAGGAGCAAGATCAGATGGCAGGGGAGGTGCGGAGTGTCAGCAAAGAGCAATATCATATGAACACAACACTCTCCAGGCTTCTGCCAGAGTATGGTTCCAAGAAGGGGGAAAGACCTGGAGCTGATCTCAGGGAATTATTGGAACATACTCTGAAGGGCAATGTTGTTAAAAATGCTGAAAAGAAGATACTTGCCCAAGCCATGAAGGAGATTGAAGCCACTGAGAAGCTTAAGTTCAAGGAGGTGGAGAAACCAGTCTACACTCAGGTTTCTGAGGAAACAATGCAGGAAGTTGCTATGGAGAAACTGAGTGGTAGAGGAAGGATTGGTACAATCCAGGCTGGTGCTGAATTGCCCATCAAGAGGAAGGCCGTGGTGATGGAAGAGCCCGAGGGCAAAAGAGCAAAGGCTTCTAAGCCAATCCAGAGAAAGCTGATGCTGGATATTGAAGAAACTGAGTCTGAACCCAAGAAGAAAGTCTTCAATACCAGAAGCGCTCTGAAAACACTCCAGATTGAACAAGTGAAGAAAGCTGCTGCTTCTGTTTCTGGTGTACCAATGATCAGAAAGAAGGCTGAAGAAGAGCAGAAAAGAAGGAGTGGGTTCAAAAGGTTCGCAAGCAAGAGGAGAGGGAACACAAAAGCACAGAAATGGCCTCACGTTGACAAGTGGATGCCAGTCCATCTCAACGATGCGTGAGAAGAAATCAAGAGAACCTTCTGGTTCTACTATGATGTGCTCAGAGAATGGAGAGGGGAGAGCTCAGATCCGAATGAGGCTTTCATTGACTATCTCCTGACCTTCTATCCAAAATATCTCCAAGGATGGATAAATCTAGCGGATGAAGGAAAGGTGCAGATAACCGCCCCTGGTCCATATGTGTACCCTCCTCCCAGGCTGGAGAATGGCTGTGTTAATGAGAAAGTCATTTCTCAGGAAATATCTCAGTACGCCACTCAATTAGGTCTGACAGGAAACAATCCGGATATCATCAAAGAAAGAGATGCACTGAAGAAGAGATATTACAGAATGTTCGACCTAGAAGTCCCTACTGATGAGGTGGAAGAGCAGAGCTGAAGAACCGAACTGAAGAGCTGAACTGAAGAACAGAATGAAGACTCAGAAGATTCATGTAATTTTTTTTTTGTCTTTTTGATTTTGTTCAGATAAGATTCATTGTAACCTGTAACAGTCTACCTATCATCAATGAAATTTTATCATTTATGCTCAAAAGATAATATCTCATTATCTTATTTACATGTCTTTTAATTTTGATATGCCTGAATGATTGTCTCTGAAATTAATTGATTGAGAAATTAAGTATTTGGTGATGAATCCTTTGAGAGATTCATTACTGAAAAAAATTGTTGTGAGAATCTCTGTATGGAAATTGTTAGGAGATTAATTGTTAAGAGACTCATTATTTATGGGGGAAATTGTTGAAAATAAAACCAATCTTGTAATAGGATAAACTGAAACCTGAGTATAGGTTAAGTATGCTTGTAACAAGATAGGTTTTGGCATCATCAAAAAGGGGGAAATTGTTGGGAGATGAATTTAATAAAGATATGATTTTGATTAGATCCCAAAACCCCTGAGTGTGACATGTTCAGAATAATCTTGATAGTTGAGTCAGGATTCAGTTTTAGAGTATTCAGGATGTTATCTGCAAAATGTATAGTCAGCAGATATAGATCAGGTTAGGATCTGAAGATTCTGAAGAACTCAGTAAGTTTCTGAAGAAACCGAAGTTTCAAAGATGAAATCAAGTTTCAAGTTTCAAGATGAAACAAAGAAACTGAAGACTCAGTATGAAACTAAGATACTGAAGACTCAGTATGAAACTAAAGAATCAAGACTCAAAGATGAAGACTCAAGATATCACCAAGACATCTCAGAAGATTCGTAAGACTCTAAAGACTCAAAAGACCTTGAAGACTCGTAAGACTCAAGACTCGGTGAGACCTCAAGACTCTCGAAGACTCAAGACACGTAAGATCAAGAATCAAGATCAAGAATATCAAGGCACAAAGAATTCATCAAGACTCAAGAATGCATCGAATGCTCAGTATAAACCTGAATGTTCCGAGGCACTGAACATATCTATCTGAAGGATGCAATACTAAGAAGATCGCGATTCCTTAGAAAGTTAGATATTGCCCATAACATTCAAAGTGCAGACAAAAGGAACTAGGACAAAGTGTTGTTAAGGTTATATCACTCAGAGATTGTAACCAAAAGAGCCGTTGAGTTGTCTACCTTTAACTGGAGACAAAAGTCAAAAAGAGGAAGACAACATCGTGCCATCTATCGAATCGACAACGACGTGTCACCTAAAAAATGTCAAGTACTAAGTTCGGATCGCAAAAAAGTGAAGACCGGCTACATGAAAAACCCATTTTGCGCGTGCGGAAGCAAAACATTTCGTGCTATGCATATAAAACAGGGGAGAAGGAACGGTGATTTCAGATTTTTGCGTTTTAAGCTCATGTGTTGTGTTTTGCTTATAATAGAATGCATATAACAATATAAGAAAATAAAGCAGTAAACAACACAACAAAGTATAGTGGTTCGGAGACTCAAGCTCCTACATCCACTCTCCCTGTTCCTAGGGAAATTCCTTCCAACTGGACTTATCACCCTCTCGGGTTCGCCTCTAGATATTTAACGAGCTCTCACTCCAACGGGACTTATCACCCTCCATGGGATTGCCTACAGATGTTTCTGGAGTTCACACTCAACGGGACTTATCACCCTCTGCAGGATTGCCTACCCTCCCTTTCGGGATTGCTAGATGTTTATCGAGTTCACACTCACCTACAAACTTAACCGACTGAATTGGGTAAGGTTTGTTTGGTTTCCAACTAGGTTGAGATTTTCCCTTACATTTGTTTAGCCTCAATGCTAAGGATGGGAAAATCTCTCTAAGCTTAGGATATTACATTTGTGCTTAGATCTGGGGTAGAACACTCTTTTGAATATATCGTGTATTTCTTTTCTCGTGGTTCTATGGTGGGAATGCTAGATGATTTGGCTTGATGGATGTTTCACGATTCTTCCACACACGATAATGAGGGAAGAACTTGTATTTATAGTGTGGATTTGAATGTTACCGTTGGATGGAGTCACATTCAAATCCATACTATTCTCAGAACTCTTTGCTGACTTTTCATTTGGTTGTCTTCCTCTCATTGGTCCACGTCCAATTTGAATTCCAACGGCTATATTCTTGATTCTTCCGAGTCTCGGGATCTTGATTTCTATCCGAGCCTTGGTCTATCGAGCCTTGGTCTATCCGAGCCTCGGTGTCGGTGACATATTGAGTCTCGGGTTTCTTGATTCAGCAGACTTCTCTTGGCCGGACCTTATTCGATCAGGCATCTCGACACTCAGTATGTGAGTTGATTCTCTGAATTCGAGACATCGACCTTCATGTCACTTTGACTCGAGCTATCGATTTCTTCTTTGCACGATCGATCACTCGACCGATCGGATCAACACATCTTCAGATCAATATCGAGGATAGCATCAGTCGATACATTAGGTTTAGCATATCGGTTTAGCACATCTGATCTCAATCACGTCTGATCTTGATCATCGCTTTCATCTTCATATCCGATCTCGATCACGTCGATCTCGATCGGTCTCATCTACTCCTCTTCCGATCCGCAACCTTCTCTTACGATCTTCCGGGTCGGTTTCTTTCGATCAACTTGTCCGCTCTTCGATCACCATATCACTCGATTGTTCTTCCGATCATCCGATCAGTTCATTTCAGTCATCGATCTTACGATCACCGGCTTTAGCTTTTCTTCTCTTCTGATTTTGCACAGCTCATCAGTTAACTCGGAACTCATCTTACTAATCTGATCTCGATCAGTCTCGTCTGCAGCCTCGTCTGATCTCGATCATCTACGTCTGATTTCGTGAATTCCCCCTCAATTTGTTCTTTCGTTCCCACTCAACTTGTTATCTGTAAATTAGCTTCAATAACACAAGTTGATAATGTTTTGGCATAATTCATCAAAACTAAAATATCCCAACAATTTCCCCCTTTTTGATAATGAAGCCAAAACATTAGAATATATGCATTTTTAAATAAACGGGTTTTCTTTTAAAAGATCAGTTCAGGTGGTTACTTTGAAATCAGTGAACCGTTTGAACACCTGCAATAATCTAAACAGAGTAATGGATTTCGTTAAAAAAATATTACACCAAAAATAAATTAAATCAAACTTGAAATATTTTATCAAATTAAGACTAAAATATAGTGGTTGACAGATCATCATCACTTACATTAAAAAAAGTGCATTAATCTAAAATTTAAATCAAAATTTATTGTGTGTACAATTATCTTCGCATTAGATCGATATACATATAATCTTGTTCTCATTTTCATAGTTCATGCATTCATTTTTTTAACATAAAAATTAATTATAAATCAAGTATCCTTTTTGTGTTTTGTGATTGGTTGCTATTACGTTAAAAATATTTGATATGAGAAATTTTGGATAATTTCATTGATATAATCAATTTATTTTAATCATAGATTGTCATAATAAATCAATAAAATCAAGGATTGATTAACTATAATCGCTAAAATTAAGTTACATGGTCAATGCATATAATTACTAATCAAATTATGAGCCAAATTTAAGGATAAACATTTGACATATATAAATTAATATAGTGGTACATAATTTCAATATTAAAGATTTATGAAATTAATTATTAATCTACTACTAATTACCACTAATATTAACTCGATATTTATAAAATTTGATGCGCATTTATTTAGATAATAGTCAAAACTACTATTTGCTACAAAAATTGCAATGAACTCGATAACTATAAAAAATAAAATATTAAAAGATAACTATTGATTATGTTAACTAAATGATATGCACAACTCTCGGTGTATATTGGCATAAAATTAATGTTTAGATATTGGTATAATTATTTAGAATTAATTTACCTTATTTTAATAAATAAAGTCCTCCGTTAATTGATTTATTTCTATGTAAAATATATTTAAGGATCAATTAATCTTTAATGAGATAACTTAAAAATCACTTTGAGGAATTTTCGTGAAACATTAAAACTTGCAAAGGTGAATATATTTAAGTTGATTAAAATCTTTCATTATTTTTGGATCTTTTGAATTAAAACACAAAAATATATTATTTAAAACCAAATGAACTTACTATACCAACCACTTTACATGAAATTATGTATAAATAATTTGTTTTAGCATTAAATATAAAACAATATATATTTTCATATAGTTATATGCGTTTATTATAAATATTAATTAATTAGATTACATAATATATATAACAAAATTATGTAATAAATATTGAAGGAAACTAACAGTAATCGACGTTGACATAAAAAAGAAGAAAATTAAACTTGAATCCAAATCAAAATGATCAAGAATGTAAAACTATATCTATTATATCAATAACATCAAACATTACATAGATCAGCAAAAAAGTCTCCAAAATTTATAAAAACATAAAGATATTTACTCTTCCAAAATTTAAAACATAAAATCGTCTTTGTAATGAAGTTTTCAACTATCCAAACAGTGCACTTGTAATGTAAATTCTCGATTATATTCCACAAATCTGTTTGAATAAAAAAATCAATATTAAAGAGAATGGATGAGACTGGAAGAAAAATCGAAAAATTTTTGAAAGAACTAATATTTTCGCAAGAAAAATATATCAATGTTACCTTAATCCACAGAAAAGATCGTAAGTAGACGAATCTACATAAAAGACAACTAAAATTAAAAAATCATGCAAAACAAATCTCACAATATTTTTCATAGAATAACCTGCAAAATAAAATAAAAAACAAAATATGGTTAGAGGAGATAATATATAAAAACAAACATTAGAAATTGAATGAAAGAAAATATTATGAGAAATCGAGAAACATAATGGGAAAAGACAAAAGATTCTTGAAGCCTTATATGAAAATAAGAACCTGCAACACAAAATAAAAAAAATTGAACAAAGAATTGTTAGAGAAGACAATATCAAAAAACAAATAGGAGAAAATCAAATGGAAGAAAATGAACGGAGAAAAATGAATAAAAGATGTGACAATTTATAGAAAATGGTAGAAAAAATAAACGGCTGAGATCAAAACAACATTCAAAATGAATTAGATTAAAAAGATTTGAAATAGAGAAATATGGCTTTGCCACATCATTGCCACATCATTTTATTAGTTGCCACATCATCTTATTGAGGTTTTACATTTTAGAGATTATAGATACTATTATAGTTTAAACTATTGTATTTATAAACTGATATCATAATATTAAATACTATTGATATTAATTTATAAAAATAGTGGTATCAATTTATAAGTGTAATAATATCAATTTAATATCATTAACAAATTTGATAGGAGAACTTATTTGCAACCTGTATTATTTTAAATTGACCCGTTACAATTTAATTATACTAAAACCGATTGTACATGTACCAGTTTCATAAAGATAACAAATGTACACATATCAATTTGATAAATATGATATAGTACGTACAAGTGAAAAATGATACTTTATCTGTTCACAAAAAATGTGCTCAAAGAGTTTAAACATATTATACGGTATACGGAAATATAGATTAAGTCCATTTATGAATAATATAATTAATTATTAGTAAATTATAATGATAATTTGAGTAATTAAATGATTGTTGAATAATGAAGATAAAAAAATTATGTCTATAAATGTACTTAATTTACTTTTTATAAAATCTGATTCTGTCATCTGAGCACACTTTTAATAGAGAGAGGGAGGAGGGAGTATTAAATTTTAGACGAATTTTAATATAATCACATGTTAGCCGAATAAAGTATAGGTTGCAAGTTGCAACAGGTTATAGATAAAAGAAATATAGTATGATTGCAAATTGATATAAACTCAACTGAATATATTTTGGCCCATTTACAAATTTGGTCACGTGCCACTAGCAAGGCCCACATATTGATGCAAGAGTTGGTATGCTTTGAAATTATTAGTACTATGATGAGAAAATAATAGTCCATATATTAAAATATATAAATTTTACGTATGAACGCATTAGTTAAGTGCTTTAAAGTATGACAAAAACTCGTATAAGATAGTTTCATGCGTAAGATGGTTTCTAGCATAAATCAACACCCACTCTCCTAAAGTGTTAAAGCGTCAATGCATAAATTGTGCTCCTTTTCACCGTGAGTTCGCCTCACACAAATGTGCCTCTAAAGTATAAATTTATACGATCTTAGACATATTGCCTACACTTTATGTGACGAGCGGCCAAGTCATTAAGATTCGATCTTTTAATATTATATTCTTTCATATTTTTTATCTTTTCTATTTAACAAAATCTCGTATTAAACGACCTTCTACATGAGACGAACTATAAACTAGAATAAATTAATACCCATTCTTTACAAAATATTAAAACAACATGTTTAAATTAAGTTCTATCTCGCTGTGAGACGATCTCACACAAATACTTTTTGAATTGGTGATGGTATATATATATGATCAATAAAAGAAAATATATTATTAACAACACGGATTGGGTATAAGTGATACCCCAGTACAGAGAGGCATATTTACAAACTAGCAATTTACAATCATTCTTGGATTATCTAACCAATCATTATAAGCAAATCTAACACACCTTGGATCCTTAATGAGAATCCAACTCCATAATCTAGCTTTCATCTCATCAACAATTTTTTCAATCGAGAACTCAATCCCTTTAAAAATTAAATTATTTCTTCCTTTCCATAAGATCCAAACCACACACAATCATATAGATGTCGCCACTATTCTCCCCTTCTTGCCGCTCAAAATGTGATTATTACTGATCAATTTAGAGAGAGAGCGGGAATGAATAATAGTTGATACACCAAACCACTTATAACATTTCATCCATACCTTGTCAGATACTCCACATTAGAAGAAAAAGTGTTTCCCCGTCTCGTCTTGTATCCCGCAAGTATGACATCTCAAGTCATTGGGATTTGTTGAGGATATTTCTTCTATATTTTTGTTTTAACGGCTCATCACCTACCCAAAGATCAACCCTAAAACTCCTTCGCCCCCACGACTTTAACCAACTTACCTCAAAACCAGTCCCCTTCTTCCCCAACACTGACTTTCACTACATCTCTCCACCACCCTGGCCATCTCCCTCTATTTCCCAGCAACTTCCCTACAGCCCCCCATACCTATAGAGAGAGAGAGTAAACTCATTCTTTTGACTTTGATGAGCTGAAAATGAAATGGGGAGTGCTAAAAGAAAATGAAAGGTATCAGAGTGTTGATAATAAAGAGGGACTGAAAGAAGGGGAATATAATTACTACGATTCATAAAAGATGTGGAAAAATGTGACCAAGAAAAGAAGATCGAGATTTGTAGTAATGTTCAATCACATCGCTCAGCCATGGAGCTCCGCAGTGTGTGTTTTGCTATGTGAAAGAGAAAAATAATAGTAAACTATATTTCTCATTAAGTAAACGCCACATCCATTTACCCACAAGTTGTTAAGATTTAAACTGCAATTATATAGAAATTGAGAGAAAACAAAATTAAAATAACACAGAGTTGGTTATCCAATTTGTCAGGAATGACTACGTCTGGGGGCACTACCAAACCAAAATATTTACTAATATTTTCGGTGATAACAAATACAATGAACCAAATGAGTATTTATAAGAGAAACCGGGTCAAAACCCTAAATGCCCATTCTGATCGAATCACCGAGAAGTTGAGACGTGAAGCAGCCGACCAGACTTCATAATCCAACATAAGTATACCTTATTAAATAAGACCAAGCCCCTAACCTTAAGACACCTCTGATCTTTGAAATTGCAAATAGTTTTCCACTCAACCCACACTACTTTACTATTACTCTCCCCACCCCAACCCCCAAGAAAATTTCTCTGAAGTTTCATAATCTCTCCCAAGGTTTTATTTGAGATAAGATAAAATGATAGGTAGTAGGTAGGTAGAGTTGAAAGAATGAAATTTAATAATTTGATTTTGCCACCTAATGAGATATGATTATCTTCCCATTCCGCCACTTTTTATTGATTTAAGCCAACTTCCATCCCAAGGTAAGTAAAGTGCAGTATCCCAAATACAATGAATCAAATGAGTATTTATAAGAGAAACCGGGCCAAAACCCTAAATGCCCATTCTGATCGAATCACCGAGAAGTTGAGACGTGAAGCAGTCGATCAGACTTCATAATCCAACATAAGTATACCTTATTAAATAAGACCAAGCCCCTAACCTTAAGACACCTCTGATCTTTGAAATTGCAAATAGTTTTCCACTCAACCCACACTACTTTACTATTACTCTCCCCACCCCAACCCCCAAGAAAATTTCTCTGAAGTTTCATAATCTCTCCCAAGGTTTTATTTGAGATAAGATAAAATGATAGGTAGTAGGTAGGTAGAGTTGAAAGAATGGAATTTAATAATTTGATTTTGCCACCTAATGAGATATGATTATCTTCCCATTCCGCCACTTTTTATTGATTTAAGCCAACTTCCATCCCAAGGTAAGTAAAGTGCAGTATCCCAACCTTGCAACCCAAAATTTCGGCCATCTCATCAAGCCTTCTCTCATCGAAATTCATCCCAAAAATACTGCATTTGTTGAAATTCATCCCAAAAATACTGCATTTGTTAAAATTCACCTTGAGTCTCGATAACAATTCCATGTTGTTGGATATTTGATTTTGGCCAAATATTAAGTGACAACTTAATAATTCATTTTGCGTAAATGGATTTAGTGGATTTGATTTCTCAAAATCAAATTTGGTTGAATGAGAAATTAATGTCATTTAAATGTGGATAAATACATTAATGAATGTATTTATTATGGTAAAAGTGATAAATTGTGACTTATAGACATGAAATATCGTGTCTTTTGGTTAAAAAGATTTTCCAAAGGATGTGTTTTTTAGAAAAATTGATTCATTCCCTTTGGCGAATAGTTGTCTACTTCTAAAGGTTGCGACTTTTAGAAAAATGAAGGTTATGGTGAAGAGTCACAACTTTTGCCTACTACTTTTGCAAGTCTATATAAAGACCCCATATTGTTCATTTCATTTCATCGGTTGATTGATTTCAATAATCAATTTTACATCGATAAAAAAAATAACTTTGTGAGTTGTCAAGACATTCAACTACAATATGCATACATGACATTTTAGATGTAGTTTCTGAATTATAGTTGAGTCAGAAACTTCCGGATACTTGAGTCCGTTCGCCGATAGTTTCCGATTCGTAGTGCAACGATTTAAAAGCTTTAAAGTCGTTGTATATGTTGTGTACTAAAATATGAGGATTATGGATTAAGATGTGGCTTGATGATCTTAGTGACACAAACAATAAATGTGTAAAATGGATTGTATTTATGTTATATGATTGTTTGAGAGAGTAAGAGTTTGAGCAATAGATTTGCAAGAGGTTTGGTAAGGTATTTATTTCTCTCCTTTTTCTTGGTCATAAATGACCCCTATTTATAAGGTTTGGGAGAGTGGAGCTCACTCTCCTTATTTACAAAGACAAGTAGCCGAAAATAGCTCTGCAAAACATTAAATGCTACATGATTGATGTGATCCAGGTCGGAGGTCGCTGGGAGGTCGCTCGAGGGATCAAGAGCTCGCGCTCCTCAATGGGACGTCGCCCGAGGCAAATCTGGATTTGCAGGGATTTAGCCATCTATCTACTCATAGCTACTCATCATTACCGTCCTTTACAGACACATCTCTGATTGAGGCCATTCTTAGGTAAGGTCCCTGGGGCTGCTCGCCTGCCACGGGTCCCATCCCCATTAATGATTCGTACTTGTGTCAGTGCACGACCTGCGAGGTGCATCCAGGTCGCGTACCGGTGCTTGGTATGCCTTCGTTTCCATCCTTTCCGCGAGGTGTTATACTTGTGCAAAATGTGGTCTGGTCCTCCTCTGTTTCTTTCCAGGTCGGGCCCGACCTCGCGCCATATGCCCACAACAATAGCCCTTAGCTCATTTGCTATGCTTGCCAAGGGGGATGAGCTATCCTTCTAGTCAATAACATGAGGTGCGATGTCCGGTGGCTTCTTGCGTACGCGTGGTTGTTGTCTTGAAATCATTGGGCCGACGCTGTTTCGCCTCGTCTGCAGATGCCTACTCGAGTAAGTAATGATGGTAGCGTGGCTTTCACGCTACCGACGAAGACAAAAAGCCATGGTCCAATCACTTATGCCCTAGAACCCTTCTATAAATACCCCTTTCCCCTCTCATTTTTCACTTTTCACTTCTTCAAACTTTCGATAACTGCCTAGTTGCTCCAGCGATTCTTGTGCGAGCGGTTCCGGTGTTTGTTTTTTCCTCAGTTAATCCCTAAATCTCTTTCTTCTCTTCGTTTTCTGTGATTTGGTGAACAATGTCTGCCTCGAATCGGGAGGACTCGGGGAGCGCGGCCGAGAGTTCTGCTCCGATTGCGACGATTCGCCGGTGACGTGGCCACGGTGGGCCTGAAACTTTGGTATTAGAAGTCTCCTCGGAGACGGTGAGTGGAATTCCTGTGTTGGCTAGGAGTGAGGTCACATCGAGAAAACGCCACCTTCGCCGGGCCGAGGGGGACTCTTGGGAGGTCTTCGGCCCGTCACATTAAAAACTTCAGGTTTTGGAGATGGTGGGGAGGAAGGAGATGAGCCTAGTTCGGGATCGATTGATCCAAATTGAAGTTTGACTTCTTGTCGAGCAGGTCGCACCGACGTGCCGAAAGTGATGATGATTTAGATCGACGACATTGATCGCAGTCGCAGATAGAGGAGAGTATGTCTCATCCTCGCGAATTGATCCCCGACCAACCCGAACTCAGGCGGTCAAGATTTTTTTTGGTGAGGTAACTAGTTCAAGAATCGAGGCCGAGCTTTTTTCTATGGAGAGAACAATTTCAAGTCCCCAACGACGCCCACTTCGGGTTCCCGGTTGAAGATCGATTTCACGAAAGGTGTCCCCTCGATGGGTGTGTGGAGATGAACTATGACACAATGATAATTTGGGCTTTTTTTTTCCGCTTCATCATATTATTACTTTCTTTGTGGTTTTGGGGCCTAGCTCCGACACAAATCACTCCCAATGGGTGGAGCACCATCTTGGGATCTTATATCTGCGTTTCGGCCGTCATCCAACCCGTTCCTTCTCATCATGGAAATGAATCTTCTCATCTCGGCCGACGAAGTGGGGTAAAGACCCCGGTACTACTATGTGAAAGCCCGCCCTCATATGAAAATAGTTGAGGACCTCCCTAGCAAGGTCCAAGACTGGAAAGAGAAGTGGTGGTTGGTAGGGGGAGCCTGGCAGAGTCCCGTCTTTGCCCTAGGAGCCCTCGGATATCGCGAGATTCCTCGCGACTATGCGATTCTTAAAAGTAAGCTTTTTTGCTTTTCCCTTTTCCATAATACTGATTTAACTTCTTCTCCCTATTGCAGCTCCCAAGAAATCCAAGGCATCCGAGCTCTCCCTTCCCTTCTTGGTCCGGCTGGTTCAGGTGTGCTTAATTGATCCGGGAAGAGGTCGTCGATCATCCTTCAACGGTTGAAGTGTTTGGAATTTGCGGCCTAATATTTCCTCGATCGCCGCCGACGACCTTCCCAAGAAGCTTTCCAAGATTTTACTGCGCTTTATTTCGACTTTTTGGTTATTCTCTGGTCGTTTCCTGATCTTCTTCTTATCTTCAGTTTCCTTCATCGAGCCTATCTGTTTCACATCCTCCAAAGTTACCGACGAGATGCAAAACTTGAACGCCTTGGGAGACTTGTGAAAAGGTTTTCGCCTTCGCTCGTCGTGCGTGGGCGAAAAGAAGGATGTCGGTCGGCCAACAACCCTTTGGGCCCCCCCCGAGGGCTAAAAGTCGCCGCCCGGCCGAGGGGAAAAAGGGCTCTTCGAATGCGAAAGCAACCGAAAGGAGAGTTCTAAACACATCCGGACGTCCGTGGACATGGATGTGCTCCGGGACTCCCCGAGTGGGAAAGTGTTGGTCTCGAGTTCCGCGGGGACCCCTAATACGATTATCGAGCTCACACAACGTCGGGCTCGCGATCCCGATGATAGCACTTTCCTTGGGTGGAACCCGGATTTCCTCTAACGGTATACCTTGTTTTACTTATGACTTCATTTCTATATTTTATTTCAAGTGTACCATGTTTATGTCCGGTTGCCTTGCAGATACAAACTGGATGATGGAGTATTTCGGGGGGAGTCGACCCGCAACTACTTGTGGTCGCGAGCTCCTGCGGCCAATGACACCCACCCTTCCTACCTCCTGCAGATAGTCGAAGATGCTCCGAGGTCTTGGACTCTGGATCTCCACGAGGAAGCTCATACACAGCACTTCTCTGAGAATCTGACATCGGGGATTATCGCATGTGTCGTTCTTTGGCCTTCTTTGAACGGAGTCGGGAGCAGTATGGCCAGGCAAAGATCCAGGCCCAAAAAGCTTAAGCGCATTGCTCGTTGATGAAGGTAGACTTGGCCAGGTCATCGAAAGAGCGGGAGGCTGCTATCAATGCAAAAGCTGCGGCCGAGGAGAAATTGAGAAATGTGACCCAGGAGCGGGACGAGCTAGAGAAGAAAACCTCCCAAACGGTGAAGGGTCTTGAGCTCCGAGATCAAAAGGTGAAGGAGAGCATGGGCAGGACTGCTGAGGTGGAGGCTCGGTGTCACCGGTTAGAAGCTGAGGTTCATGACTTTCCGACCACTATGAAATTGGAGCGCCATCATGCCTCCAACCTGGCCTATATCCACTCATTTTCTAACGCTGTTCGGGCTTGTCATCGAGCTGGCGACCTTGATGGAGCAAAGTCAGCGATGTCCGAGATGCTCACCGGATACATGCGTAACAAACCTGTTCGGGAGGAGGATGATCTTCCCATCAAAGACCTTGCTGCCTTTGGTGTGGAGTTCAGTTTTCTACCCCCAGGTGCTAATCTTTATGATCCCGAGGAGTTGCTCGGGCTGTTGAATGAAGAAACGGATGATGGCCAGGATGGCGATGGTAGAGAGGTTGTTGGTGGTGATGATGGTGGAAATGATGAAGGGAATCAGGTTGGTGTCGAGATTCCCGAGGTTGAGCAAAACACGACGACCAACCCTGTTGAGGGGACCTCGGATGCTCCGCCAAGCTGATTCCTAGGACGGTTTTTCTGCGGCAGTATGCCAAATGCCTTCGGGCACCCTTTGTAATTGCCCTTTGGGGTTTTCTTATCAGCTAGTTAGGTTGCCCTTCGGGGTGTGTAAGTGTTTGCCCAAGGGGCGTAGGACTTTGCTGCCTTCGGGCGTTTATTAATGAAATCACAGTTCCTTTTCATTTCTATCTTTCTCGCTTCCTGGTTTGAATGCTTATTTATTTTGTGTATCTTGTCTTCTCGCAGATTGTCTTCTCGAACATCTGGATAAAAAATCATAACGATAACAGATTTGTTAATTGATAGCGACTTGATTGTCGGCTTAGATAGGATATGCGACCGATGTCGACTTAGACTGGGTATGCGACATACTAGCCTTCATGTTGTTTCGCTTAAATTTCACTTTAGATCGGGTAGTATCGAGGCTCTTTTAGACGGGTATGCGACATACCAGCCTTCATGTGTTCTTGGCTTAGCCGACTTAGACCTGGTATCAAGATCGAGGCTCCGCCAGGACCGGTATGAGACATACTAGCCTTCAAGTGTTCTTGGCTTAGCCGACTTAGACTAGGTATGCGACCGAGGTCGGCTTAGACTGGGTATGCGACATACTAGCCTTCACGTGTTCTTGGCTTAGCCGACTTAGAGTGGGTATGTGACCGAGGTCAATTTTAGACCTGGTATGCGACATACTTAGCCTTCATGTGTTCTTGGCTTTGACTTAGACTTTTCATTTCGAATATATTTTTGATCGAACTCGTGAGAGGTCGGGACCAAATTCCCCAAGTTCGTGAATGTAAAAAAGATGGAGCAAGCCCTGTGTTATAAGTCGTAATTCATGGAGAAATATACCACCGATCCTGGATTTTACAACTCATAGTTATTGGTAGAACTTCTTTGGTAGGTGATTCCACGGATACATCGGGAATGCCTCCAAGTCCTCGAAATGGGTAAGCCCCATTTGGGAGGCATTTCGAAATCTTCATGGGTCCATCCCAAGTTGGACCAAAAACTCCTTTCTGGACGCCGAGGATCCTTTTTAAGACGAGGTCCCGACCTTGAATCTTCGGATTTTTGCTTTTGAGTTGTAGTATTTTTCTGACTTTTGTTTGTAGTTTGCGTTTCTTAAGTTGGCTTCCAATCTTTTTTCTTCGAGGAGGTCGAGGCCGAGAGATATGGCTTGATCATTGTCCTCGTGGATTGTCTGCGATGTTCGATGGCCGACCGACCACGACCTCGGTTGGTATGATCGCCTCCGCCCGAAAAAAAAAAAAGCCATAAAAAAAAGGTGTTTCGCCCTTTGAATTTCGGCAAGTAGTCCTATATGACCATAGGATGCTTGGAAGCTTGAAAGCCCACAATCCCTTTGACTCAATGAGTTGAGTTTTTAGGGTGTGTTTGATTATTTTGTTCACATGACTTTCAACTCCGCCCATTGGATTTGGGGGTGATAGGGGTGGAGAAACGACTGCGATTCTCCACTTCACGAAAAAGGCATCGATCTCGAAACCATCGAATTGCTTCCCATTATCTGTGACGATTGCTTGTGGTAAGCCAAAATGACAAATTATGTTTTTCCATATAAATCAAATGATTTTCTCCTGGGTAATGGTCGCCAAAGGTTCTGCTTCCGCCCATTTGGTGAAATAGTCTACCGCGATCACTGCAAACTTAGAACTACCTGGGGCTTTTGGGAATGGATTGATCAGGTCGATTCCCCACCTCGCGAAAGGCCATAGGCTGTAGATTGATGTGAGCTCCTACGGAGCTCGCTTAATCGTCGGGGTGAAAAACTAGCATTGCTGGCACTTCTTTGCATATGCAATCGCATCTTTCCTTAAAGTTAGCCAATAATAGCCTTGTTTGATAGTCTTGTAGACGAAAGACTGGCCTGCGGTATGATTTCCACAATCTCCTTCATGGATTTCCTTCAGGACCACTTGGCCTTCTTCCGGGGTGACACATTTCAAAAGTGGCAAAGAGAAACTTCGCTTATAAAGCTGTTCGTCGATGATGTCGTACCTCACTGCTCTTAGTTGTAATCAGCAAGCGGCGACCTTATCCTCTGGCAGTATCCCTTTCTCGGTGTAGTCTCTGACTTCGGTCATCCAATTGTTTTCCGGGGTCACGATCTGAAGGACTTCCCTATGAATGTTTGATGGACTCGCTTGGTTCGTCCAAGTTATTTCCTTTATGTCGATGATGACGCGACCTGCTGAGGGAGTGTTGAGTTTAGTAACTGCTATGTTATCCATATATGTGGCGCCTTCTGACGTGGTCAAGCGAGCTAGTGCATCTGCCTGTGTGTTTTCTGCTCGAGGTATCAACTCTATTTGTAACTCCTTAAACTTTTCGATGAGGCTCTTCGCTATCTGCTAGTATTTCATTA